>OMKP01047712.1:8848-34475 GCA_900302375.1 Bathygadus melanobranchus | reverse complement strand
ATAAAGGGTGACCAACAACACTGTTCCCACTGAAACTGAATAAACGTTTTCTTTACTGTTCAGGTAATGGTTTTCACATGTTTATTATTATATCATTTATATTAGTCATATCATTATAGAATTTAGGCTGTTAACCCTCCCCCCAATCTGCTACTGGCCCGGCCCGCCTGTCAATTTTACAACCCAGTGTGGCCCTTGAGCCAAAAAGTTTGCCCATCCCTGATATAGAGTGTTTGACTTGGAAAGGTACAGCATGGATACCTTTTGTGCATATCTATTGACAGTCACTGTGACAGTGGACATGTTAAGTACATTAGATCGATTTGAACTTGATGAGCCAAAACGTTTATCCATTCTACCGTGCTTTCCAAGGTATCAACAAGTGTAGCGATGGCTGGATGTTTTTGAATAAACCGGTTTATTCAAGTTTGAAGACAGAGCAGGTGGTACATACTAGCATGCTAGCGCTCTTCCTGGGTGTGTGTGGTGACGGCTGGTTTAACCTGTGGGCATTGATTAGCCAATGCACCACAGGTGTGCAGCCTCACCCAACCCCAGACTCTAACTTGGGCCATGTGAGGCTGCTTAAACCAGCCACCATCCACACACACTCTACCAGGTTTTGTCAACAATGTGTTCTTTGTATTGGTCGACGGTCCAATGGTTCCTTTATAATCGGCTTCCTTCAGACCCGCATCCCGGAGGAAACCGGACCCGGCCCCCGTCTCCGACACCGGAGAAGCACAGAAGAAGTTTGGGGACATGAAGGCCATCTCCTCTGACATGTACTTTGGAAAACAGGACACCTCTGAGGTATGTGGACGCATCACTCGTCAACCAAAGAAATCTTAACCTTAACTTAAACCTCCATTGATGTGTATGTATGTGATCGATGGTTGATCTATTTAAAAAAGAGATGGGTGGAGGAGGGAGGGGTTGTGGTTGGTGTGAGACTGTACAGATCAGTGGATCATCTTGGTAGTGCATTAACTACATCAGCAGTACAACTTGGAGACACTCAGGTTCCATTCCAACCTGCGGCCCTTTAATCCCCTTCCCCATTTCCTGTCTCTCTTCACTGTCCCGTCCATAAAGGCACAAAACAAGAACATCAAACTATTATGGCTGTCATGTGATTCATTAATTACATTTTTTGTAATGAATTAATCTAATTAATCTTATTTTAATCTCATCCGTTAACACCTTAACTAACCGAAATTGGCCTGCAGTCCATTGCAATCCCTTTAGTGATTGAGTTGGTTAATCTGTCACAGGTAGGTTTTACATCAGGCATGCAACAAATAAACATCACAAGCTTGAAAAACAAAATCACGTCAACTGTTTACTTGTTTCCCTGCTCCTGCTACACGCCACATTAAGAGGCTTTTCCAGGGCTCTCCAACACAGGACACAGGCGGATGTGGAATAATCCGATTTATTGCAGAGTTTGTAGTGATGTCAGACAGAGCAGGTGGTACATGCTAGCATGCTAGCACTCTGTTGTGTGTGTGGTGATGGCTGGTGTGCAGCCCCACCCAACCGGAGCGGTTAATACCGGAGGCCACGCAGTGTGTCCGTTAGCGCCAGTTGGCCGCTAATTTAATTAGTATTTATTCCGTACAGTACGAGACCAGGACTCGACTGGACCGGTTCTCTGGAAGTTCGTCCATAAGTTCAGCGGACCTGTTTGACGACCCCAAGAAACAAGCTGGTGAGAAAAAACGGTCGACCTAAAAATGACTAAGAACTCACGGTTTCATAACGCTCTTTATCAATTTATTGGTGATATCATATATTTTATTTTGTATTTATTCATTACTATCACTTCAAATGGTGAACTTTAAACCACTTTGTGAACCACTTTTGTTTTTAAACATGCTATTTGTTGTTAATATTTGGATAAAGTGTCCCCCAAAATATCATGTTAAGAAAAACCTCCTCGCCCTTCTCCAAATGTATTCCCTGTATTTCCCCTAGCGACCAGTTCGTACCGCTTGACCAACGTGTTGCCAAGCGCCCCCGACATGTCGCAGCTTAGGCTTGGCGTCCGCTCCGTGGCGGGCAAGCTGTCTGGCATGGCTAGTGGCGTGGTCAGCTCCATCCAGGTAAGCCCCGCCCCCTCCTTGTCACTCCCTCCCCCACACAGGTCGGCTGGGTTCCATTATATCACCGGTTCCTTCACGACCGTTTCCTACCGGACCGAATTGCTACACAGATTTAGATTTTGTGTATCGTCCCACCCCTATTTAATACATATTCCTATTCCATTGGTTACAGTGACGCCAGTGAGCAAGTGAAAAATATGAAATATAAAATATACATATAAAATATAATGAGTACTACTTATGATTTGAATCCGTCACACATGGGCACAAATGAATGTGGTGGTGTCTAGCAATTTCAAAATCGTGTACGATTTTTTTGCAGTCTGTCCCCAGCATAAGGTAGTATATAAAGTTTGAATTATTGTTCTAGCTAGCATAAAGTATGAAGGAGGAGTTGAGAAGGGAAGTTAAGGAAGGAATTAATTAAAAATAAGTGATAAATAATAGGCTAATAACACAACTAATTGCGTATGTCTTGTCCCAACTGACATTGGTTCATCAACTGACAAATTTTCAGATACTTAGGGCCATTTACTTACTTTTTTTCTTCCTGTAATTGTCACATGCAATGGTTGACCACACCCTGATGCCCTCTTTACTGACAAGTGACAAGTTATAAGTCGAGTAACTTTGTCCTTTCACTCTTCGTCTCTAATGCCTATTTCTGTTGTTTTTCAGGATCACTATGGCTCCTGAGTGAGTGAGTGAGTGTGTGCGTGTGCGTGTGTCTCTCTCCATCCAGTGCTCACTCCAGGCATCCTTCTCAGTTAAGTGGACGTCAACACAGAGCTTGAGCAAGATGCAGAGAGAGATCATTGCTGTTTGATAGCTTTTGAATCGACTAGCTTTTAAAGCTACCAAACACGGCCTTTTCCTGCCAGCTTTTGGTAGCTTTTTTGCTACCAAAAGAAAAAACAAACAAACTCTGAAAAAAATATATAGTATGCATTACCAGTATATTGGAGTTGTGTTTTACTGGTTATATGGCAGTGTGGATATATTTACACAGTAGCTTCACTGTTGGCCTGTAGGTATCTTGAATAAAGATTTATAATAAGGTTTAGTTAAGTATGTGAAGAACTGGCTAGAACTACCTCCGAGGGCTAGCTATAACTACATTTATATGGACTTTTGGTGTCATGAAGGAAGGTAGATAATCTGCTTCTTTTCCGTTTCCTATTTGAAAGGCCCCTATTTTACCACCAAGTGGTACATTTACATGACTAAGTCTACCCTTTAGTGACATAACAATTGGCAGTGCCCACTGCCTACCTAGTGGACTCTACCGACTTGGCAGGTTGATTTATCCGTCATAAATCTGAAGGTAGATATATAAATGACATGATAAAATAGGAGCCACCTTAATGTTTGAAGATAAAGTTTAAACGATTGGAGTTCATTGATTGGTTGACCCGGACGGTACCAGAAGCAACCTCAGTCTGTCCTCTGGTCCGCCCTGCACATTGATGCGTGCGTGTCTGCTTTGCGTTTTCTGTGTTTTCCGTGCACATACGTTGTTCAAGTGTCCTTTCAAGTGTCCTTTCCGTCCCCAAAGTGGCCTTACATCTGACCATGCGTAGGACCAAAAAAGACCCACATAGGACAAAACTAAAACACACAACTAAAACAGAGGCCTTTAACATGGGGTTGAATTAGTTTACTTTTCTTTCTGCTGATTGCCTCATTTCGTTTGGTGAAAGTGTTTTTAGTTTTTTTTTTACTTAAAAAGTAAAGTTGGCTTCCTTGTTCTCCTCTTGAGTGTAGCTCTTAGGGACAAGGTGAAAGAAGAAGCTGTTTGCTTTCTGTTTCGCCTCCTAATTGTAGCTCTGAGGGACGAGATGGAGGATATGCTGTTTGAGTAAGTGAGTGATTTAAAATCATAAATGTAGGTCAGTTGCACTTTGTTAAACATGCTGTTATCTTTTCTTTGCATGGCATCAGACACTTTATGTAGAAATGGGGATATATATCGGTGATTTATTTCGTTTTTGTAATTGTATAATTTGAGCTGTGTGACTTCTTAGTGTGAAAGTCAAACCAAATTCACTCTGTTTATATCATTTCAAGGCATAGACGAGCAGCCTTTTTTAAAAACCCTGCAGCGCCAAAGCAGCTTAGAGACCCACATGTGTAGAAACCTTTTCCAATCATGCTAACATACGTAATCTTGTTTCTTTTACTTGCATCCAATTCTGGGGAGTCTAAATGCTACTTTTGTGATCGGATAATCTGATCATCGGATAATCCGATCATAAAAGTAGTATTGATACGACAAATGTAATCAAGGCTATGTACACGTCCAATGAAATGAAAGATATCATAAATGTTTGTGACACAAATGTGTTTTAAGTGGTTTTGTTGTGGAGATGAAGGGGTTGGGTATCGAAGCAATAAAAAATATATACTTTACGTTTTCTGTGGCTTTTGCGTTATGTCACAACTTACAAGTGTTGCTTCATTAAGAAGACAAACGTATCATTTAGATTTGTAACAGTATAAAGTGAAAAGCAGATGTTTCTATGAATAATGATTAATACACAAGTCGTTATTATTCTCAGCATAATAACCGCATGTTCTGATAATACATGGCAAGATTATGTTTTCAATTGATTACAAAAAGTAGTTTCTAGTGGTTTCTAGAATTCGGAATTTCGGAAGCTGTGAATCACAGGAGGACCAAATATGTCATGATGTATCACGATATGCCTTAATCCAAACGGCTGTGGCAGAAGGTGACAATATTGTTGTAGCTTTGTATAATTTGTAAGAATGTGCACTTGGCAGCTTTTTGCTTGAATGTACTGTGTGTGTGTGTGTGTGTGTGTGTGTGTGTGCTGAACAATCCTTCAATTTGGATTAATCGTTTATTCATAGAACATGGTTTTCCTGAGCTAGTAGAATAAGATTTTTCGGTTTACCCAATTTATGTCTGGCTGTTTATTTTGCATTACATATTGTAAATGTGTGTTACATATTGTGAAATGTGACGTTTATGGCGAGGTCTGGATTTGACCTCGATTAGCTGAATATTTGCATAGCTGAATAAAAGGTAGCTTAATTGATTGCTGAAGCAATGACTTTTTTGACATTTTTTGGAAACGTAAAATGTATTCATCTTTTTGAAAAATCAAAGCTGTATTGTTAAAAATGACAAATAAATGGTTTGTGCCAGAGCTACAAAATTATGTCGTTCTTTGATATTTAGTCATGTCTCCTGTTTATATATAACTGTAGGCCTATGCCAATTTAGTGAGTTCGCAGCGCAATTTGAGGATTGGAAAGTGGGGGATGACGCTGAACAGCGGAGTCCTCTGTTGCCAGCAGCCGCTTACGTGGCTGACGACGTTCTTCCAAATTCCTCCCAGGCGCAGGAGCAAAGTTAGGGGCATGTCAGGATATAAACTGATGTATCAGCCTTATATGTCGTGTCTGCTATGATTATTATCTGTTACCGTACAATGTAATTGTGTCGATAGGCCTGTGATGTATGTTTAGATTTATTTGGAACTTTTACGGCATCTGTTGATTATTGTATCCACAAGTAGCGTGTAGTATTTGAAGCCAAGTCGCCAGTCAGTAGACCAGTGTTTACTGCACTAAAATGTCGAATGAAGTCAAGTTACGAAAGAAAACCCAGTCGTCGAAGAGTAGCAACTTGTTGGAGCCACCGAAAGCAAATGGAAAAGATGAAGCTGAAAAGGAGAAAATGTCTCTTGGAAACAGAGTAAATAAACCCTCTGACTCTTCGTCGCTGGATTTTAAAACGTGCTTATGTTTGTTGACGCTTGCAGTGTGCGGGGTTCTTACATGGTAAGCCATTTAAAAGTTTCAATTCAAATAAAAAAAAAAAAAAATGTGTATGGCCATGCAAAGTTCGTAAATGAATGTTAAGGAATGTGATGTTTTGTCCTTGGTTTCAGGGTAGTAATACAACAGAATGAACGGTTCTCTGAATTGGAGAACAAATACAAACTCATGCAGGAGCAGACAACGGGGCTGTTCACCATGGAAGAGGAGCTTCTCAAAGTGTCTGAAAAGGTATGTATTTATGGTATTGATTCATATCTCGATCAGGACCAACTATTGTTTCCTTCTATGGGCGTGGCTTATATTTGGACATTCCCTAACTTAAGTGAAGGGAAGAAAGATAACCTTTTGTGCTTTATTGTCTGTTCTACGGTAATTGAGTTCCTGAAACATGGGGTTAACGATCTATACTTTATTTTGGAATGCGTATTGTTGTAATCGGTAAACTGTAAACTTTCTAGTGAGGAAAATACTGCACCACAATGACTGTGTGCACGTCATGACATGAGAAATCAAATGTCATTTTTAGGAGATGCTTTTCTACCAAGTACCATACAGTCAATTCAGAGACGTCATTAAGGATTAGGAAGGGGTTGGGCCATCTCGATCAAGGATTCCTTCGTAGACTGTGGGGGACATTGGGGATTGAACCCAGAACTCTTTTTGCTTCAGATCTTTTATTTAAGTAAAAATAGTAATACCACACTGTGGAAATACTCTGTTACAAGTCTTGCATTGAAAATGTTACTTAAGTAAAAGTACTACTAACATCAGTTATACTTAAAGTAGAATTCCCATTTCAGAATAATATATATTATATTATTGGATTATAATTATTGATGCCATCATGTGTTCATCACTTTAATTCAATGTATTTATATTTTCTAGCATATTTACATACGGCTGGTCCTCCTGGGGATATAACACCGTATTATTATATAAGTGATTATATTTTGTATGGTTAATCTTAATCTGCAAAATAACTAAAGCTGTCCAATAAATGTAGTGGAGTAAACAGTACAATATGTGCCTCTTGATATACTTGATATACTGTATAGTGCCCTAACCCTAACCCTAACCCTAACCCTTAACCCTAACCCTAACCCTAACCCTAACCCTAGAAGTATAAAGTAGCAGGCAATAGAAATACTCAAGTGAAGTAAAGTACCTCGAATTTGTATTTAAGTACATTAGTTGAGTAAATGTAGCCTGCTTAGTTACTTTCCACCACTGCACTGAACACACATGTTGGTAACTATTTCTATGCGTATTATTGAGTAGAGCTCCCCTCAAAACAACAGCCCTCCTGTCTTATGTTGTGGCTGCAGCTCTCTTCGTCCCAAGACCACCTTCAGGAAGCGCTTGCCACCAGCACCACGGCAACGCGCCTCCAACAGGAACTGGCCGCCCTCCACGGCGTCGTCACAGCGATACAAGCCGAGGAGGCCGCCGCCTCGCGCGACCTCCAGGCGGTCAACGGCCACTTCCTGAACGTGACGGAGACCTGGGCGGGGCGCATGGCGGGCGTGACCTCCGACCTCGCCGCCCTCAAGGCGGAGACGCGGGAGGCGCACTCCAGCGCAACCGAGCGGGTAAACGAGGCGGAGCAGAGGGCGCGGGCGCTGGGCGAGCGGCTGGACGAGCTGTCAGACAGCTCCAGGAGGAACATGCGTGCTCTGGAGCGCTCGGAGGACGAGGACGCCAAGAAGGCGCAGGGCCAGCTGGACTGGAACACCAGGCAGGTGCACAAGCTGGAGGGGCAGCTGGGCGACCTGGCCCGCCGGGAGGAGGAGCTGGCCGGCCAGCTCCGGGAGCACGTCCCCCGGGCACAGGAGTGCGAGGCACACCTCCCCGCGGTGGAGGAGGCGGTCCGCTCCATCCTCCGTCTCGGAGGCGAGCTGAGCAGTGCGGAGAGCCGGCTGGAGGACGTGACGCTGCAGGTGTTCGGGACCGAGGACAGCATGCTGAAGACCCTGGGTGAGATCGTGGAGATCAAGAAGGAGATGGATAAGTTGCAGGCGCGCGACAGCGTGCTGAAGATGAAGCGCGAGCTGGAGGTGGTGAAGGAGGCTGTGCACGAGCTCACCATGGTGCTTAGGGAGAGCCGAGGGGCGGAGGAGGGTGGGGAGGAGCAGGACACTCTGGGGACGGATGAAGAACTGTGGAAGGAGGAGGATGAGGAGTGGACAAACGATGATGCGGGTGACACATCTTACCTTCCTCTAGGAGATGACGTCAGAGAATGAGTTTGTTGTTTTCAGCTGACCAGTATCAGGGAGGGTCTCTTTTGTTTCATTATTGGATTTGTTGTTAAGTACTGATCTGTACTGTAATGTACTGAGTTGTGGCCTGTTGACAGCTACTGTTAGGAAGAGAGAATTTAAGTTGTGAAGCAAGAATGAGAATTAAGTCAATTACTTTAATATGTTAATTAATAGTTTATGTTAAGTAGTAGTTATAATAGTTGTTGCATTGTACTCAATTGTACTTGCAGCTATTATGACTTTTTATTTATCTGAACTTTTATTAGACTGTTGTTTTGGTCAGCATCAATTGGTATCCTAAATATAGAAACCAGTAAGTTTTGCTGTTAAATGTTACAAGAAGCACTGCTGTACGATGTAGAATTTTAGTTCCATCTCTTTGGTTTGTAAAAAGACACTTTAAACATTAAATCACACATTTGTAATACAAAAAGCGTTTTAGTCAATGTTGCTTCCTTGTTTATTTTCCTCTTCCTTGTGATCTTTCGTTCTATTGCGAGAACAAACATACCTTTTTAGTTTCATTTCTGCTCATCAAGTAATGTCATCCTTTTTAGTTAAATCTCTCTCAAATGTATCTGATTCAGATTTTTGTATTATTTTAAGTTCACTGTGTTTCTTGTGCTTGTTGTGTTGTTCCCCTTGTAAAACACTTCGTATTTGTAGCAATTGCCCCTTACTACACACCACTAAAGTGGCTTCTCTGGGCTCCTCCAACACAGGAAGATGCTGATGATGATAAACCGGTTTATGTGCAATAAACCAGTTTGTAGCTGTTTGTGGACAGAGCAGGTGGTACACAGCTAGCACGCTAGTGCTCACCCTGAGTGTGTGTGGTAATTGTTTACCACACACACTCTTGTTTTATTGGCTAAACAATTGCATTGTTTAGCCAATGCACCACAGGTGTCCAGCCTCACCCAACCCCAGACTAATCAGCCTGAATCATGCCAAGTGAGGCTGCTTAAACTAGCCACCGACCACACACGCTCCACAATATTGTTTTGCAAGAAAAGCCATTGCAAATGCCATTAAGGTAAACCCCCACCCACCCCCGTTCCCCTTGTGTGTGTGTGTGTGTGTGTTCTCCAGTGTCAGGGTGTCCAGGTGGCGTTGGAGGATTTGGGGGCCCAGCGCGGCTCCGTCCTTCCCCAGCTGGAGGGCCTGCAGCGGGACGCCAGTCAGCTCAGTGAGTGGGCGTCGGGGTCGACCGGGAAGCGGCAGCACCTCCAGAGCAGTCTGGCCGTGCTGACGAAGGCCGTGGAGCAGATAGAGGAACGCACCACGGACATCACCACGGACGTGACCAACAAGGTTTGATGTTGAGGAGTTTGGTTAAACGGGTCAAGGTCCCCCCATCAAAAAAATCTAAATTGGCTCATAGGGAGGCAGGCACAGTTCCACTCGAAACAGATATTCTCACAGCACATGTCACTTACTAATAGCCGTCAGATGGCTGTGGCATTTCTAACAAATTGCACTCAAATTATAGCTCTAATAACGACCAAATGTGTGTCTGGCACACTAGTTTCTGGATTAATAAATGGGTTAGAGGTGGTTATGTTCTGATTTGGTTTGTTTCTAACATTCAACATTCATACTTTTCCATGATGTTCGTCTTGTATCTAACATCTCTCAAACATTGGATCACTCCTCTATAGAACACCTTTTATGATGGGAGTAGGTAGAGGTGAAGGATGGTGGAGTGGGAGGAGTTTGCAGTGTTTCAATGAGCTTTGACGTCCATCTGAGGGTTCTCTGCTGTTAACGCTCCCTACCCTCCTGCCCACTAGGTGGCGTCGGTGAAGACGGATGTCAGGCGAATACAGGGTCTCCAGTCGGAGGTGGAGTCCCTGCTGTCCCAGGTGGGGGAGCTGGAGGATAAGGCGCTGCAGACAGAGCGCACCATGGTGAAGCGCATCGCCGACTTGCTGGCGGCCAGCATCGACAGGGTGTCCGCGCTGCGAGCGGCGTCTGAGGAGAACGCCCGCGCAATCGACAAGCTCCAGCGCCGGATCCCCGCGTTCAGCGCTGCCGAACAGCAGATCTCGGAGCGCCTGAGGGAGCTGGAGAGCGGCCGGGCTCGCCTGATCCGGACGGTGACCTTCGCCGGCGACCTCAAGCCCAAGGTGTCGAGCATCAAGAGGGACTTTGCCGCGTTCGAGCCCCGGCTGTCCGACCTCACCCTCCGCATCGGTCGACTGGCTGAGGATTTGGCCATTCGAGAGCAGGAGATCGCAGAGCTGAGGCAGACGTTGGCCAACCTCACCGCAGTGGAGCAGGTGGAGTCGGACCCGGCGGACGTCCCTGATGTGGACGATATAGGTCTCCTTTTACAGGGTCACTTGAGCGACGCCCTTCCACAAACAGAGCCAAGTGCAGAGTGAACAACATGTACGTTTTTTGATTGTTATTGAAAGACTTCTGAATAAATTATTTTGTTGTAATGTTTATTTTCTGTTCAAGCAATTTATGTTTGTGAGCTTGTGTCCATCACAAACTGAATGTAATAGAATCCCAACATAAACAACGGACATCTGGAGAGATGGATATGTAGCGGAGAATTCTACATTTCAACAAATGAGGCAGCCATATTGAAAATCTGCAGTTTTTCCACTGTTAAAGGGCCCCTATTATACCACCAGGTGTGAGTGTGATTAGCCATTACAAGCAGTTTCGGGAATTGTGTGACTAAAAGTGTCATTGTGACATAGTGTATGACGGATAGGTAAGCCTACCAGTTGATACAGTCCACTGGGTAGGCTGATCTAACATACACTCCCACTTGTGAGGTCACAATGGACAGATAACAGATTTAGTCACATGACAATTTTGAAACTGCTTGTAATGACTAATCACACTCACAACTGGTGGTAAAATAGGTGCTAATAGTCTACCCTTGAGTGACATGGGAATGTCCACCCAGATGACACATGAGCCTTCCATTTGGCTGGTATTGGTGGTGGCTGGCACTTGTGATGTCACTAAAGGGTATATTTTGAAATGGCCTGTAATGGCTAATCACGATCACCTAGAGGAGCCTTTCTATTTGTTGTGTTTTAAACTCTTAATCTTCCCAGATCAGTAGCAATAGGATGCCTTGAAGCGTGTTTGACATTGCTCTTGTGAGTGACTGGTTTGTTGGCCTGCATTGTTTTGTCACTAGTTTCACAGCATTCCAATGAGTACAGTTTGTACATAGAACATCATTACATCATTAATACCTACCTTCTGCAGACCTGGTGTATCCGTACAATGTCAAATAGTTCTTTATTGTCTCCTCGTTTCTGTATTATATACGCCTAAATTATACATGCATATTTTCACACTGCAGTCAATCTATTCCAAGAACAATAAATAATTAAAAGTACACATAATAAAAATACAAATATAATGCTATTTAGTGTATCAATATCGCAACATCAGCCCAAACCATGTTATAGTCCTCTCCGAGCGGTCGTAACTCACTTGCAGAAAACGTACAAAATCAGAAGCAAATTGCACAGCTGATAGCTGGTGGGTTTTCATTTGTCACATGCTTATGACCGGTGTGACTACATAACAAACAGTGAGTTAGTCGATAGTAGATGTCTCCGGTGAATTCAAAATATGACTGATATGGCTGGGATTCTACATTGTGTTTTCAAGTGCCACTAGTGGATTCAATATCAAATACCTGTCAGCTCTCAATACAGCATTAGTAATTGAGTGCATGTAAAAAGTGTTACAATATTAGCAATTGTACAAGCACCACACTATTTCTAATCCAACCCATCATCTCCAAGTGTCTGCCTCCCATTTACTATTCTAAAGCTACTCAAAAAGCCTTTTGGACAAATGAATATCCCAAGAATTTGGAGTTTTTATTTTTCATTCAACAGAAAAACAAAACGCAGTGTAAACCATTTTTTGAAGGACTAAAAAAAAAGCATATACCAAATGAGATTTAACAGAAACAAAACTGAATGAAAAATAAAACGTGATTGACCTAAAAGAAACAAAACAAAAAAAAGACAGTGCAGTGAGAGTGTCGACTTCAGTTTACAAAACAGCCTGGACTCATAGTCAGTCTTCCTCCCTGTCTACTTTGAAGTCCTGTTTAAGAGGTGTGCTACTTTATGACACAGAGGAGTCGCTTTGAAAATGGAGCTGAGAGGCTAACAGTGACTCAGCAATATTTCATAGTGCTTCATGTGTGGGGCACCCAGGAGTGTTTGACTATCAAAACGTCAAATTGCTAACTAACCGCTATTCCGTTTATTCGCTTTGCTCTGTTTGTTGATTTACTACGGGTTCTTCGGGTTCTTTCACAGGCGTCGATAAGGCTGCCAGGGAGCTTGTGGTCTCCTCCAGTGCATCCTGAAGGGCAGAGATAGCCTGCTCATGGTGCTCCAGCTTGGTGGCTTTGCCCTCCAGGGCGACCACCAAGCCCCTCAGGTTCTCCAGATGTTTGGGAGTGTCTATGCTCGCTCTGGTGCTCTGCTCCAGCTCGGAGAGTTTCTTGTCCAGCTCCTCCAGCAGCTCACCCAGCGTGGACCCTGCGGCCACCTGCTTTGCCTGTCCCTCACCTAAGCCGGCCACATCGGATCGGATCTCCTCCATGCCGGTCTTCAGTGTCTCCAGCTCCTCGGCCATGTCGGCCTGGGCCTTCTCTGCTGCCTGGCCTTGGGCCACCAGCGCGCTCTCGTGTACGTCGTACTTGGCGAGCAGCGACTCCATGCCGGAGGTGAGCTCGGCCAAGGACTGTGCAACCTCCTCAGACGCCTTCGCTCGGTTCTCCAGGTCATTGGAGCGCCACCCCGCCTGCTGTGCATCGTGCTCCTGCACCTCCTTCTGCACACTGACCATGGCCTCCTGGGACTGCGCTATGCTGTCCTCCAGCGCCAGGGTTCGGTCCCCCAGCTCCTGCACGCTGACCTCTGCCGCGGTCACCGTCTGCTTCAGGCTACCCACGTTCTCCTGCATCAGCGCCCGCACGGCGTCCACCTCCTGCGACAGCGACACCACCTCCTGGTTGCGCGTCTGGAGCTCGGCACTCACGCCGCTAATCTGCTCCCCCAGCGAGGCGGCCGAAGCTTCGGAGGCCTGCCCTGCCGTTCTGAGCTCGGCCACGGCTTCGACGATGGCTGCCAACTCCTGCTTGACGAGCGCGGGGTCTTCGGCTTGGCCCAGGCGCGCCTTGAGGTCGCTCAGCTGGCCCCGCACCTCGCCCTGGGTGTCGGTGAACTCGGCCACGCTGGCTGAGACGGAGCGGCTGACCTCCGCCAGCCGCTGCTCCACGGTGGTCTCCAAGGAGGAGAAGTCCCGCTCGCGAGCCTCCTTCACCTCGCTGATCCCGGCAGACAGGTCCCGGAGGAGGTCATTCTGTAGCCTCTGCAGGGCCTCTTCCAGCCTCTGTTTCTCTGCCTCGCCTTTCTTTAGCCGGCCGGCAGCCGCCGCCAGCTCGGAGCGGGTGACCACCAGCGAGGACTCCAGCCCGTCCATCACACTCCTCATAGACTCCACCTAAGACAGGATCAGAAATCAATGTGTTTGAAGTACATTCCAGTGTACTATGTACAGGGGTGGGGACTACTGGACTGCAACTCTAATTTTACTGTACCATCAGCGATATATTGTTGTCTCCCTCTTTCGACAAATGTGTTACTTTTTGTAAGTCGCTTTGGATAACAGCGTCTGCCAAATGCCCTAAATGTAAAATGTAAATGTACTATTACTATTACAATTTGCATATTCAGTGTTTTTTCCCTTTGGAGAAAAAGCTATTTATAGGTCAACGACAAAGGAGGCATAATTATAGCTTTGTCTTACACAATCTGTCATAAAAATGGAAAGATTCTTTTTTAAAGGAATTATACAACTGGATGTATAGACTAAGGGTTATGTAAACCCAGTGTCTAGCCAAGTGATGGATGATGTAATAACATTTAAAGTGTCAGGGTGACTATTTTCACAGCTCATGAGTACATCCTTGAAGTATGTCGAGCCTATTTAATTAAAAGGTGTTCTGATCGATGACCTTGCACAAAACATGTTGTAGGCCTGCCTACGTCTACTGATGTATGGATGGATAGTATGGATGAATAAGTTCTGGGTCGCCTACCTGTTGAAGAACACTTTCCATTTTACCATGCAAATTTGCGTTTTCTCGTGCGGTTTCCTCATTCTTGGCAACGATCTGGTGTATTTCTTCTTGGGCCTGTTGAAGATAAAACGCCGCAAAACCTCCCGCGGCGACCAGTGCGACGTACAGCAATGCAAGACTCAAGTTGATGCAGCCTCCACCACCACCGCTTCTTACAGACACTGAACTACTCGGAGCGGCTGAGGCTCCAGAAACCCCATCACTACTTTTCTGTTGTTTCGTCGACGCGTCGACTTGAGCAGAGGACGAAGAAGAAGTGGTCTTTTCACTAGAGCTAGCTTTGTTTCGGTTTTTCGCCGTCATTGCGGATAAGGCGTCGTTTAAGATGCTCTTACTAGTTTTTAGGGAAAAGTGACACGCCGTGTACTGAAGTTAAGCAGGAAAGAACAGTCCAGTAGTCCCCCCCCTGTACATTCAACGTATCAGGGAGCGCGTCGTGTCTTTCCTGGGGCTGATTCCAAGAGGCAGGGGGTTGGTGTGTATGTGTACGTTAAAACACATTATAGAGGGCGGGTGGGGGATACTTGACCCTGCCGGAGTTGTACATTGAAGTGAGTTGTCCAGTTATTAGTTTCCATCATGGAAACTTGAGAGAATGCAATGCATTTAATTCAGGGTTAGGCGTCAGCATCCGAGACGCCTGTGGCTGTACATTTTGTACACTCATCTTTTCAACTTTGACGTTTCCATGAACCTGTGTGAACGGTGGAATTAAAATGAATTAAACGTTCACGCTACAACCGTTATCGGTTGCAGCGTTGTCCATTTGTTTTCGCTTGTGTGTTTTTTGTGTGTTTTCCATCCACATCGCCACTGGACAGATTCATTCCTGCGAGGCATTTCTCAGCGAATGAGACGAACAAGTTAAGGGAGGGAGAGTCTTTTCCTCTCTCGGCCGCCCCTCCCTTCATACGTGGCAGCATGAATTCAGCTGTAAGCTCTCCTTCCACGAGTTTATAAGCATTTTTCTCCACACACTTGCTGACTGGACGTTTTAGAACTACTAAAAGCCTCCTTAGTTTGTTAAACAAATGTCTCTTTAATTCACCGTAATATCTAGGCCTACTCGTGTTTAGCAGTCTGTTGAAAGTGCATACTTTACCTTATGTTAAGTTCCTCTGACAAGCCATTTTCTAAAATGTTTGTGTGTGTCCCTGGTCCCATTACAATGCAGGCTCTTAGTCGGTTGTCTTAAAAACAATCTCTCTGTCCTTGTTCGTTAATGTCATGTGTTATGTTTTGCGTGGGGCCCCAGGAAGAGTGCTGCTCTTGTAGCAGATAATGGCGTCCTAATCAATCAAAATAAATGTAATTGCCTGCGTTAAAATTGCCTGTGTTCAACATTGTTTCTTTTTTGTAATAAAACATGTTCACTTGATTGTTGTGGTATAGGCTACCTCAAGTTTGACATGTGCTTTGTATGAATTAGGCTAGGTCTATTGGCAATTGTTGTTTAGTGTAGTACCCTACGTTGAATGTAGACCTAATCATATGTTGTGTTTGCACATGCATGATACGTATATTCCTTAATAGCTTTTCGGGAGAAACGTCCTGCACAGGAATTTGCATTAGTGTTACCGTTTGAATGAACATTTCGTCGATTTGAACAGCAGATGCCGCTGGAGTACAGTTTATGACGACAACATCAGGACCAAATATTCCTAATGACTGACAAGCGGAGAAATTAAACATATAATATGCAAGTTGTTGAACAGAATGTCATATATAGTGGCTGCGTTTCTTCTACATTTATGAAAAAAATTGTTGTCTGTGGCAGTTGGTAGTCAGGAAATGATAGGATACCGTAAGATTAGTAGCCTACTTACTTAATCCCAGACGGGAAATGAGGGTGTCACAGTAGAATGTATAGGACAGTAATATGAACGAATAACAGATTAACAGAAAACATGAAATAAGAATAAAACAAAACAAAACACTAAGTACTACAAATAAAGACATAGAAAATATGTTTTTATATTTAATAAGAGTAGTAGAAATGTATACGCAGATTAACGTATGCCTAAACATGACAGGTGAATGAGAAAATATTTGTATTCTCTTTCTATTTCCTACCAGAGTGAATCAGACGCTCCGCACGGCTTGTCATCGCCGGGCATGTAAGTCCCGCCCACAAATCTTAACGTTCTGTCCCCGCCCAGAACCGTGACAACGGCTTCTCGTAGTCCGCTGGCGCTTGCCAGGTGCTATGTTATACTGTATGACGATTAGAGCTCCAAATTAATATTGCATCAATAATGGCCGTTGGCTAGCTAGCTGTCTCGTTCTTTGGGACCTGGATTCCGCCTCCCTAGTTTTTGATGTACGAGGGATCGAAGCAAGATCCGAGCCAGCACGGTCATTAAAATGAAGATCGACTCAAGGATGAGAGTTTAAGGTGGCGTAATAATACCCCGGCCGGTGGAAAACAACTAGCAAGCGAGCTACTCGCTAGCCCAGTGAGACGGCTTGGATTCTGCCTGAATATCAAGTTATTCGTGTCTGGTCATGGCCGGGCTGATAAAGAAGCAGATCTTGAAGCATCTATCCAGGTCAGTACTGATCAACGCCGAAGTACAACGTGGGGGATTTGACTGCAACACAAGCGTTCACCTCGCCGCTGTGAGCGGACCAGATTCACCTGGGCTAGCTGAGCAGCCCAATTAAAAACGTTAGCTCGGCGCGGCTACGACTCCTTGTACATATATTATCTTTATGTTTTTGCTTCGCATAGACGAACCTTGGGCATAGGCGCTAACTTTAGAAGCTAGTGAGGGCTAATCCTCTGTCCCTTGGTGCTAGATGTTCAAGCCAGTCAAGTGTTTTGAAATCGAGTCATTCATACACGCCTTCTCGCCTTCATATCGGTGCACACTGTTTAGTCAATGGGTCCGCGTATGGCAGGTAGCTACAGACTGGACTAATATACTTGACACTTAGCCCAAGCATGTTATTTCGTCCTTTAACAGCCACACGTGACAGCAGGGTAGTTAGGGCCAGTCATAACAAAAAACCTAGCTTTGTTGTATTCGACCATAGATAACGGTTTACCTAATCTCGAGTCGATTTGTCACACACGACTCACCCACTCTTCCCACTTGCATGATGACTTTTCTACCCTTATGCCCCGAGGGACTTCCCAATGCAATACTTCCCTGTTCCGTATTACGCCATTATCATCTCATCAGGTAGTTTTAAACGAAAGAAACATCCTTTCTTTCTTTTGTAAATGTATTTAATAAACTCCTCCTGTTAGCAAGTAGTAGCATTATTGCTCGAAAGCCATTGGAATCGTTTTGAATGTAACTAAGATTGTAATTGGCCCTTGGACAATGACCGTTAAACGTATTCATGTATCACACAGTATGTGAATGGACACAAAGAATAACATGCAGGCATATATATATATATTTACAATTATTGCTTTGAATGTGTATCGGCCACTGTTTTGTGTATGTAGGCAATGCACTATTGTCTCTCGGTGTCCATACCCCCAGGATCAGCATCAGTATCAACAATGATGACACGGGAAATGAACCCTAGGGTGATGTCATATGCCAGAAGCTTGTCATCAGATCTTATAGGGGGCCTTCATTGGCTGGCTTGTATGACAGCTGACCAATCCAGGCCAATTCTTGCCAGTGATGAATTGGTGACATCACGGTTGGTGTGAGCCATGCACAGCCATTGATAGTGTTTCAGAAAGCTCTCGCACAGCCAACAATGTCTTCTCTCTTTGGATTACTATTAACTATTCATTAGGTGACGTTTATTGACCTTTGACTTCAGTGAATTCAGATACATGTCATGAAGGAGCAAGGAGTTTGCCGGAAGACATTGGGGATCAAACCTAGTACCTTTTTGCCAAGAAAAATTCATCAAAATATGATCAAAACCGCAATATGGCCAAGTCCAATATTAAAATTGCAGGAGCTGCAATTTTGTTTTTGTAACCACGAGCCAGAGAGGGCTTTACTTTTTCGGGTGGCCTACCTTGTTTAATTGAGATGACTGTTAATTAATGAAGAACAACACTGAGCTGTGAGCTACCGGCCGCCATGTTGCACGTGTCAACATATGGGAGGACGTGGAGGACGTGGAGGACACATCCAGCTACTGCCGTTGACCAACCAGGAGCATCTGCTTGCCTCCCGAGTAGTCTGGTTAACCGGATGTAGGCTGTCGGGATAAGCCTGCCGTTGGCCGAATTCTCCTCCCCTATCGATAACACACTATCAGTGTGTTATCGGTTTCAAAGTCCCCGTAGCTGCTACGTGAACCAACAACAACAACAACCTCCGAGCTAGCAACCTACGTGCTGAAACCATCTTTTATTGTTTTATCAGGTGTTTTCTATTACAGGGATTTCGCCATTTTAATGCCAGGGCTCGCCTCCCCACGTGAAAATGTTCCACCAAAACAAGTTCCCCCTAAACACTTTTTTGCAAGGGCACCGTCGCTGCATCCTGGGCTTAGCGCCACTCTAGATGATTGTGATTGGTTTCAAGAAATACAAACAAGACAGGGTTTTTTTCCCCATATCCCAGAATGATAATAGGTTCAGCCTAACCTTTCTCCAGCACTGCCACAGCACTAAAACCAAGTGTGGAGGCCTGACACCCTTCCAGCTTGTTTAGTTAGCAGTTTCAGTTACCAGGCCTGCCCCTGTGCAATGGAGCATCTCCATTTTGATTCATTGTGTGAGGATAATCCCTGAGCAAGAAGCCTAAACCCTACCTGCTGGCTAATGACATGTATCTAAGGGTTAGGGTTAGGGTTAGGGTTAACCCTTGGATAAAAGAGTTAAATATTTCATGGAAATAGAATAGAATTGTCCTCAGTTGGTCTCCTTTTTGTATCATAGATTGACCAGTGCCGTCCTCCATCTTGGTGTGTTATAATCTACGTTAATTTGTAATAATTGTAGGAATATAAGTAATTATGTCTTAATCATTGTCACACGTGGGCATATTCACAATAGATTCTAAAGCAAAGCTTTGAGTCAGTATTTCCAATACTTGTAGTAATCCGATTATTCAAGTAATTTGGTGTGTAGGTCCCTAGATACCTAGGGCAAAGGTGAGGCTGCAAACCAGTTTTGTTAAGTTATGTCAGTGTGTGTATGTGGCTGGCATCTGCCAGGTACAGCTGTGATTACATTTCTCACAGAAAACCTGTCAATGTTTATCTGTAACCTGTCAGTGCACTAAAACGAAGCTAGTTCACCGAAGACAGTTTTTTATGTCCCTCTTTCGACAAATGTGTTACTTTTTCTAAGTCGCTTTGGATAAAAGCGTCTGCCAAATGCTCTAAATGTAAATGTACGTTCCTGTTCTGGTTATAACCCATGTTTACTGGGTCTATGCCCTGTGCAATCTCAGGCGTTGATGACGCAATTGATGACCATTTCCTGTTTTGGCTACATTGTCCTTCACCCAGTGAAATTTCGCTGTCAATGAGAGGAGAGTCCTTGAGCCATGGTTTTTACCTTATCAAGATAACCATTAATTAATTCTGGCTGGGTGAATTTGGGTGTTGTAGCCAAAACTGAGCAAATCACAGACAAGATGAGGATAAACAAATACAGCAGAAAACAGGAATCCGTCCAGTGACTGCAATAAGCACCAATGTATATACATCTATACACAGGAAATGCAATAGAATAAACCAAACAAAATCACATGTACAGTATATTTACATGTACAAAAATGTGCTTGCGAGGAGTCAATATAGGTCATTCTGCTAGATACAGGTGTTCAGATTCATACCCAAATGGTCCAGTGTACTTGCTGACTAGGGCTGCTTGATTATCACAAAAGTAAAAATATTTGCTATTATTTTGCCTGATTATTCAAGGAGTTGATTTTATCAAATTTATGGAATTAATTGTGCAGCCCTACCGATAATGGTAATGTAGACCGACTACATTTACTGGCCACAAATCTCCCAACAACTTGTGTGTTAACTGCCCAGAAGCACACAATGTAGTCCAAAAACGGGCCATTAGCGGCTTCCTCTACAGCTAGCTACCACATATCACGCCAGGCCATCTCTCCATCAGAACCGACAATGCAGGCGTGAGTTAGACCCGCACCTTTTGTTCTCTACTGATGTCTGGACTGCATCAGCTTCAAAATTCGCTTGTTAAACACTCTTTTTGTTCTTTGTCGCAAGGCTTAAAAAAAGGTTTTAGGATCTAGGATCACCAGCAACCTAGTTGACATCAGGTTATCAGGGTGGTTAAACTAAGGCTGAGCCAGGTGGATGGGCAAAACCGACTGCTAAGAGTGGCATGGTTATCACCTCCATCTCTGAAATGAGCCAGTGTTGAGAGGACGCAGGCTACAGTGGGTTTTATAAACTCCATTCAAGTTGAACCAGGGTGAGAGTTGACAGGCCTTTTAATCTTTTAATCTCTTACTCTTTGAAGTGTTTTAGTTTTGAGTCCATTGATTGGCCAGCAGCAGCTAGATGCCCTATATTCCACCAGTTTAGGATGGACTAACTAGCTGTACTGCTGTTCATTCACTTTGTACTCAGGAAACCGAGGACAAAAGGTGGAGGCTGTTTGAGTGTTTTATTCATTATGTTACTATTGTATAGAATGACATGGTATTACTACCACTATTGATTAGCAAGAGGCTGTTTATCTTCAAAGCTGAATGGGACATCTTTGGGATGTTGGTCATTCATTGCTCATCGTGAGTCCATTCCTGTATGATTCACGTCATCATTAGCGGCTTCTTTTCTGTGCAATCACTCCATGCCTTTCATTGGTCAAACAGCACGGATGACTTGACCATTGAACGTCTTTTCTTTGGTTGAACACAACACCGTTGACCCAGACGATGTCGAACAGTGTTGGTCGAACGCAGCACTAATGACCATCTGTGGCTGTCAATGAAACCCATATATGCAGGGAGCTCCCTTAGCCCCGGCTGCCAGCAGAACTGGCCTCTCTCCGATTGGCTAGTGGAGATGGGAGGAGGAGCCTCTTAAGAATATCATTGTAGTGAGGTTATTCCCTGCGGACACAGTGATTTAAACAGATGTTCTTATGAAAGTGTTACACTGGTAGAACTGGTAGAATCTGTTGCCATTTATAGCTCATGCTAAAACTATTTGAACTACTTAATCAATTCCAGCCGATCATTTTTGATTTATTGAAGGGTTTTATTGAAGGGTCAAATCCCAGTGTTCAGCCTACCTGTAGGATGCTCCTTAATGACATGTATTTTAAATTCAATGTCACTTTGGGTAAAATAATCTGCTAAGTGAGTAAATCGTAGTTTAGTGTGTGTGTGTGTGTATATATTACATCCCCAGGGCTGTTTGCTGGATTTGTGAATTTCGTCCATTCTCCACACTAACCTTTTAGCGAGCTCCATGCTCATAAATATTCCAGCGGCTCTGGAACCTTTTGGCACTGATACAAGCTTGCTTCTCTTTGACATGTTGTGTGCACGTGTCACGTTGAGACTGCACAGTCGCACACACAAATGTTCACGTATGTATGTATGTGTGTGTCTTTTTATTGTGTGTATTGCGTAAGCATGTCTGGTGTGAATATTGTTTGGTCCCTGTTGACATTGAAGTCATAGTAATTCAGAAAACAATGAAGTGTTCAAGACATGGGCTGTTATAGAAATCCTGATGTTGTCTCCCACTCCTTTAAAAAGTCCCACACTTTAAGATTTGATGGGGCTTCCTGTGCCCTTGGTTCTAGAACTCAAACCTGAACTAGAACACTAAAATAACTGACTGTTTGGGATTCGATCAAGTGACGCATGCTTTACTGCCCCAATTTGACTACATGACATCCCTCCAGTGCCTTGATTGGACCCCATGATTGCTCACGGGTGTCGGGTCAAGCGACCGTTTTTTACTGCTTAATTAAAAAAAAGTCCAAGTCATCGGACCGTAATTTAACAGTAGTAGTTGAACATTCTGTACTTTTATGAGCTTTTTGTGCCTTTTTTGGACAATCCAGTTAAGATGGCAAGGATAAGGAAGAAAGAGGCATGTAGCATAGGGCCACAGGTCGAAATCAAAGGTCACTACAGTGCGTATTGCCTACATTACGTCCCATCAGCCCACTAGTGGGTGGGAACATGTTGGTTCTGATCATGCCAGCAGATAATGCACACATCATTCATAAGCCCCTTCTGCACAGCCTGCGAAAAGTTTCAGCTTTAATCCGCCTGGCCCTCTGTGTAAAAGGTAATAAACACGGAATAGGGGGTCATTTCCGCTCTGCCTTTATGCCGGCATCGGGGGTAGTAACAAAGCCTGATCGATGTCTGTGTAGAAGGGGTAAGCCAGAGTGCTTTTATTGTTGTGTGTGCAAAGGTATTCAATCTCTTCAATTTCACACTGCTCGCACAAATCCTCCATTGTAACGCTACGCGTCAACATGCAGTATAATGATAAATGTAATGTAAATGCGCACGGCGGGCACCACCATTATTGTTTAAAAGCAAGGTCGCAGCCCGACATGTGCGTTACACATCACAGTAGACGGGGGCGCTGTTGTGTTACGCGCCACACCTCCGATTCAGGAAAACAGGCATGCTATGGAAAAGCACACACACCGTTCTGAGATTATGCCGGCTTTTTTGGTTCAGTGTAGAAACGCGAAAGCCAGCACAATGGCGGCTCTTCTTTGCAGCAATATGCCAGGATCTCTGCATAAAAGGGGCAATAGATGTCTTACATGTTATTATTTCGTTATTTTTAGCAGACGCATTTATCCAAAGCGGCTTACGTCAGATAGCCTAGATGCTGGGGCTGGAACCCTGAACCTTCCGCTATGAGTACACACCCTTATCCACTACTACGCTGTCCTGCCCCAATTACAAACGACAACCCCTCCATGTCCAATGTCCCGGCAGATGCTAGTTGAAGCACATTAGCTTGCGTGAAAAAGTTGGTGCTGCTGTTTGTTTGAGCTAAGGTCTTTTCTCTTTCCCCCCGCTCCCCCTATTGGACTTGGAAAAGGAGGTTGCTTGAGCACCATTTTGCGTTAGCTTCACCTTGCTACAGTTAGCCGCAGGTCTCTACAGGACTCTACAAACGAAGCGGTGGGTGATTATCGCTGATAGTGCGCTGCCGAGGGAACACAGACTGCCGACCGCTGTTTCATCATATTCAGTTTGATATGGGAGAGTCCTTCAGTTTATAACAAAGTGCAGCAGGCCTAGTCGTTTTTTCAATTGACTTCCTCTCTGGCTTTTTTTTATTTTATTTTTTTTAATCCACTCGAGGAAAAAATGTATTCTGTGTGGAGCAGATACACCGATGGCCCCTGTTATCTTGTTAGTGCGAGTGGCCACTTACAGGAAGCGAGTGAGCCTAACCCTTTTATTTTATTAGAAGGCCGCTTCCTAAAAGGGATCGAGTGCACCTTTTTAGGACTTCTACTAAACCAGGGTCCAACTGAATGCCGCTACATTGGGGAGAGTCGGCTCGTTGCTGAGGTTCGCGGTTCAACGCTGCTGGCTGCTGCCTTGCCCTGAAACGCCCTGGTAGGGCACTTGGTAAACACTTGGTAGGGCAAGCGGGGGTGGACTGGCTAATCGCTACACTGTCGGTTGGTTGGTTCGTTTTTGTTTATGTTAGTTTTGTTGGTTGCGTTGATTCGCAGCCTGGGAGAGAACGGCATGTTATAAAAGCCCCCACATCATTCCTGATTTAGAATAATAAAAAATTCCTGGCCCCGACTGCATTCTGAGCGCCCACAGAAATGCACTCGCAACTCTTCCTTCTCTCGCTCTCTCGCTCCCTCGTTGTGCAGGGTAATACGTGGCTCGTCCTCCTGAGTCATGCAGCCTCTTGTGAGCTTGCCTTCTGGACCTTTTTAGATAGACACGCCTCCCCAAGCGTCACCTACCATGGAGCAGAGGAACCACTTTTCTGTGTCTTCAGTCGTCCTGTCTGTCTGTCTGGTCTTAAGATTGTGCTGAAAATGTTTGCTTGTAAATACTATTCTAAATACTTCTTTTGAGTACTAATACTACTCCTAACATCCCTGGATGGAAGGATCCCCCACTCACTGCATTCCTTCTCAAGATTTCTTTCTTGTTAATTAAAGGAGTTTTTTCGGCCATATGGCCTCTAAAGCCCTTTGAGACCGTGATTAAGGGCTATACAAATAAAATTGACTTGTTTGGTCTGCCCTGTCTGTCTGCCTGTCTGTCCATCTTTGCCTGTCCTGCCTATCTGCTTGTCTGTCGGTTGGTCCTTCCCGCCTGTCTGTCGGTGCTGCCTGTCTTCGGAGGCTCAGGGATCAACAGGCTGAGAGGCGTCGGCTGCCCCATGTTCATAACCGCTCTGCCAACCTGAGTGGAACTGTTATCAACGGCGCCGTGACAACTGATCAAAGCCCTGTATTGATCGCCACGCCATCCTCTTTTTCAGGCAGCTCTCTTATTCATGGGATCAGGAAGGAGGAAGGGGAAGTGGTCCGGGGGAGGCGTGGAGTAAGGGGGGGTGGATTACGTCGTGTAGGGTGAAGACGAGAGGGGGAGAGAGATAACGAAGTGTAGCTGGCTAGTGAGGTGGATATTTGATCAGTGGGCTGGCATGAATATTTAACTTGTCACAAGGCTAAGGCACACGCTTGCCACCATGCACACGTCTCTTGGCACAATCATGCGTGTGTATGTTGTATGTATGTGTGTACATGCACACACACATGCCATAGAATACTGTCTGAAAGCTAGTGTGTGTGTTGGTGGACAGAAGTCTGTTTTCTGACGGGTTCCTCCCGCAACTGGATGGGCCTCTTGTGTCTGTGTATGTGCTGCTGCCACTAAATAATTGAGAGAGTGAGAGAACGAGGCAGGGAGAGAGATGGAGAGGGTGAGGTGAGTTGTTAAACGTAGCGTAAACTATCACATGACCAGGACAAGATGTTCAGCAGGAGCTCTTCAATTTGTGTATATTGGTTGTATTGCCCTACTGAAGTGCACATTGACCTACGTGTTAATAACATCAGAAGAAACACAGAGAGAAATCGAAGTAAACCAAATCAAATATTGAAAAACGTTCTGTCCTTAAATTATCCTTTATACTGCAAATATTTGATGGCAACCAATTTTCTATGATAAATCACTTAAAATATAATGAACGGCATGAACTCTGTTGTTAGTTTTGTTGTGATGGACACAGAAGTCAGAACACAAGATTATTATTTATTTGAATTCAGGTCAGCAGGTAGGGCTTAGGATGTCTTGCTCAAGGATGGATGGGGGATCAAACCCAGTAACCATGACCACTGGTCACCCCCCCCCCCCCCCCCCGCCCCCCCC
>OMKP01047703.1:14977-30778 GCA_900302375.1 Bathygadus melanobranchus | reverse complement strand
CGACACGACCGCGGTAGCCGGACCCCAGGGAGTCGGAGAGACACAGACACACACACACACACACACTCACAAAATTGCATGTTTTGTTGCTTCAAATAAAGTGCTACGCCTCGGTGGCCGATAAACAACTCATCCATACGTCCAGCATCTTCCTTAACAATATACTTCTACTACCATGACTACAGTGCGTGGTTGCCATGACTGAAAACTGTGGTGGGATCCATTGTAGCTAACGCTGCTACACCGGCTCTATAGATCTGTTGCATCTTGGCGTTGCGAACGAACACGGACCTGTGCCACTGTGCTGTGAAGACAGACTGTCCTCGCTCTTCGCCGACCTCAGGGTCACACTGTCCACGCGGCAACCTTGGGGGAAAGAAGAAACAGAAACAATGGAAAGAAGAAGGAAATGTCAGTGTGCTGTCCACAAATGAACAGCCGTGGGAGTATCCCGTGTCGCTCTGGTAGATGGAACATCCAAGCACATACCAAAGTGAGCCATGTTTGGCTGGAACAGGGAGCCGATTCTCATTGGCTTTCCAATAGCAAAAATAGTCTTCCAGCTCCCTGCTGCCTTCCTTCCTTTGAAACCCTTCTTAGCCCTTGAGAGAGGAAGCAGAACACACATAGCTATAACATCGTAAACGTTAGGGGAACCAACTGTTCTGAATTAGGGCAAATGTTAAAGACAGAAAGTGCATTGTATTTACTTCTTTCAATGACACTAGTACAGTAATCAGGGCTTTGTTGTTGACCTCTATTGAAACAAATGATTGAACCTACTACTACTTCTCAGAAAGCTGATACCAAAAGATAGCGCTCACCTCTTTTTTGTTACAATAGCATGGTAAACACTACATGGTCAAGATAATTCCCCACACATAATGTCCAACTGATTAATGCTCATAATAATAATAATAATAATACCAACCTGTTATCCTGCACATCCAACACAGTGTGGTACTGCTCCTGCGGCGTGTGGTGTGGGGCTGAGTGCAGGAGCAGAGGAGCCTGCGTCCGGGCCTGGGCCTCCTCTAACGACAGGAGCCGAGTTGACACAAAAGACTTTGGCCTGGCAAGATGGAGCTGGCCTGCCGCTTGGGGAGCAGAGAGCAGGGGAGACAGTAAGACCACGTAACACTTTACACAGTACTACAATCAGATACAAGTGAGAGATAGATGGTGGGAAAACCAAACAAAGAGAATACACATAGGAAATGTGTCCTTATTTTGACCTTGTAATCTCAATAATTAAAGTAATATAAATGCCACCATAACCTCCCTTCTGTGTGGAGAAATGCCTCGCCACCTCACTTTGAAGGCTTCCCATTACACTAACATCTAACAGCTGTTGTCGGTTGATCCAGTGAATTAAATCTGTGACAAATGAAAGTGCTAGGAGTTCCGCTTAAAAGGGAAAACGGTCGCTAAAAATGTGACTTTAGGGTTTACCTTGTGTGAACCTTCCAACAGAAGTAAAAGAGTCAGAGAACAGAACGTTGACATGACTCAAAAGAAACTCCACAATGACCGACTGGACCCGGACCTCCCTGAAGGGGTCAGAGCCCACCAGGCCGGCCGTCTCAATCTCCTTTGACCTGGACAAAAGAGTCATCATCCAATTCATTACTTACTCACCCAGTGTGTTATTATTTTGTATATATTACAGTTAAATTAAAACTTGTTTTCATGGCAGCATCTTCATGCATGTGAGGGTGCGAATATCTATAAATATAGAAGCACCTCTTGAGCATTCAAACATAGCAGGGAAATATGCCACTATGAATCTACCAAACATTTTAAAAAGATAGCAAATTGAGAATATGTTGGCCAACAATAATAACTAATTGACTGGAGTTGAGAATATGTTGGCCAACAATAATAACTAATTGACTGGAGCTGAGAATATGTTGGCCAACAATAATAACTAATTGACTGGAGATGAGAATATGTTGGCCAACAATAATAACTAATTGACTGGAGTTGAGAATATGTTGGCCAACAATAATAACTAATTGACTGGAGATGAGAATATGTTGGCCAACAATAATAACTAATTGACTGGAGCTGAAAACACCCAGATAAGATGCGCTTCCCC
This sequence comes from Bathygadus melanobranchus, assembly GCA_900302375.1. Taxonomy (NCBI): domain Eukaryota; kingdom Metazoa; phylum Chordata; class Actinopteri; order Gadiformes; family Macrouridae; genus Bathygadus; species Bathygadus melanobranchus. Next base: position 28,680 of record OMKP01047703.1, on the reverse strand, counting down.
TGACTGCCGAACACAGCCCTCCGTTGCAGCCCTTCAGTATGCGTTTACCTCAGTAAATTGGGGGCCCAAACGATAGCCAGGTTTTTGATGTGCATGTTGGTTTCTCCGCTCCTGGTAGCCAACCTGGATAAGTGGCGAATCAGACACTCCAGAGTTCTGAACACCGAAGACGAAAGGAACAAAACAGCTAGTGTTATGCATTACTGTATATAATATAATATAGAATAATACAGATCCAACGCAGAGAGGTAGAGAGAATGAGACACTGAACAAAATAAACAGTTTGAACTGAAGATAGTGTATTGTATGTGATAACAGATCAATTTGACCAATCTGTCCTATGCAGGAGTTTGTGTAGATCTGCAAACGTCCGCTATGCTCGCAGTTTTACAACGTTGTTGAAAATGATGAACATTAGTCACACATCGCTCATGAAGTATATCACGAGCTCATTCAACAAGCTTTTGGATGAAGTATCTTTGCACCTAAACATAGTTTCCTTTTGGTTTCTTTACCTCCTTTGATTTTTGTGACAACAATGTGATATCTCCCTAGAAAAAGTACTTAACGTTGTTGTTTCTCTGACGATGCCGGCGTCGCCCCATTAAACCAAATACATCACTGAGATTAAACCAAACACTTTATTATATCACAATCTTAAAAATCAACGCGTTGTTGTGCTTCCTGTTCCGTGAGATAGTGATAGGACTTACTAAAGGGATAATAATGTTCAGGGTTTACATTTCCCTCACTCTTAACATGTTTGCTGCTTAACACCGGGGCCTTTAGAGGCCCACCAGGCACAGGGTAAGCTAGCAGTACCTGTAGTGAGGAGGTGGCAGTTGTTGGATGACGTCATGGACCTTCACCATGCGTTCATCGTCAGACATTTCGCCCATACAGTCCTACAAGCGAGGAAAGAGATCCCATTGGACGGTTATGAGAGGAGCTGAGACAAACGGCAGCTTATAACAAGGTTTATTTAAAAAGAATGTTTTTTTTATCAGATCAGCTATTCAAAAATCACTGAATAGAGAACAATGCAATTGCTGCAGAAACTGGTGCTGTAAACTGTAATACTGCTGTAAAACGTGTATATGTGTGCTACACTTACATCAAACGGCTCTATGTGTACTACTGTACTGTGTGCTACACTTACATCAAACGGCTCTATGTGTACTACTGTACTGTGTGCTATACTTACAGCAAACTGCTCTATGTGTACTACTGTACTGTGTGCTATACTTACAGCAAACTGCTCTATGTGTACTACTGTACTGTGTGCTATACTTACATCAAACCGCTCTATGTGTACTACTGTACTGTGTGCTATACTTATAGCAAACCGCTCTATGTGTACTACTGTACTGTGTGCTATACTTACAGCAAACTTCTCATACAGCTGATAGGTGAGAAGGGGGTTGGGAAGCTCTCTGAAGTACAGTTTACACAAGGAGGCAACACAGTGGATATCTTGCATGTAGATTCCCTTAGTGAGATCTGGAACAATCTCACTGTCAAATTCATGACTTTTTTTGGGGGGAAAAAGATAAATATTTGTCAGTGAGTATATAGTCAAAATACTGCAGTATACAATTTAGCCACATTTAATGACGTAGATGTTCCTTGGTTACTCTTAGTTTCAACTATAAGCCGAACACATATGAGAAACAAACATGAACATTTATTTTTGAGAACCGAATTTTAAATAAAGCTGTGTGTAGTTGAATGGTAAAAATGAACAAAACGCTCAATGTCTCCTTCCTGGTTGTTGGGATACATTCTAAAGTAAAGTAATCAGAGGACATTGGTCCTTTATTTGCCACACGGTCAACACTTCAACCACACACTGTGAGCGGCGACACACACACACAAACATGCAATTATTGGCGTCGCCGGTGGAATGCCTTCTCTGCGTTTATCCCATCCTGACCATCTTCTGAACCACTTCCTGCGTGCGCTTGTAAAACGTATATTTCAAACGGCTCATTATGATGGTTTTCTATTCTCTGCTAAACCTCTCTCAGCTAAAGTTAACAATGCGACGTTCATACTCTCACCCTCTCAGCCTTGGAACACAACGCATTTTCTGTTGCCCCCCCCAAAAATACATTGAAGTAAATCAGTTAAACGTGCTTCAAAGAAAATCTTTAGTCGAGGGCAGCCCTAACAAAAAAACACGACAAAGAAAGAAAGGTCCTTTAGAAAAGACTTTACCGTAGCTTCTGGATGTTGGAGGAAACCCCAGAATGCCGATAGATGCCATCCACCACCCCGTGCTGCTCAAGGAACTCAGAGCAGCTGACGAGAACCTGAGGAACTGAACACACATATTCCACCTCCTGTCATCTTCAAAAACATCCCCAAAAGAGTTTATTGCATGGAAAAGGATGACTAGCGTTTTTGGATGTTGAGTATTGGAGCTGACACGCCAGTTGGCATTTTGAGAAATAGATCATCCCCCAGATCCACGTGAATCACCCATTTTGAAATACAAATTGTGATTTTCGCCGGAATCGTAAGATGGTGGCTAAGTATATGCAAAATGTTGCAAATACGTTAAGCAGTTACTTAGTAGTAACGGTTATGCATTCAAATGAATACACACTTTAAATGGGGGGGCATTATTCAACATACTGTATATTGAAAACATAAAAACAGGGGTAGCCTTCAGTGTGCGTGACTCTGTGTGTGTGTGTGTGTGTGTGTGTGTACCATCTAGCCCGGAGTTAAGCAGATGTTCACCGAGGTCACAGCCGAACACCCTCTCCCTGAGTATCCCACGCTGCTTCAGCTTCTGCTTGGACGGTCTGGATTTGATGAAGGTCCTCAGGAAGCCCAGCATCTTGCCATGTTTCTTACACACTGTACCAACGCATACAAACCATCCACGTGTCACATAAGAAAATCACACACGTTACTCACAAAACACTTAAATCCTAGTCCACTTAGTCAATTCAAGTAGGGCTGAACAAAAATAATTCATAGTAATTATTTTGACAGATACTGCGATTGTGATATGATTATTTTTGTGTCACAATTTTCGGGAGAAAAAATGTGTAGGCCCGGGTTTCTCTGCAGCACTTCAATTACAATGGTGTTATAAGTTAACATTTACACATTTTACCCTTGTCAAAAAAAAAGGCAGCTCCTGTGATTTGGACATTGCACTTGGCTGTATTGCGATTTCAATAATATTTTGATCAAGAGAGAGGGTGGTCCGGTCCTGGTTGCTCAGCTGCATGCGTGGAGGATGACACATTTCTGGTTTGTTTGTCGGGCGCGTGCAGACGCACCTGATGTAGGAGAGTCTGGTCCGGGACAGCTGGATGCGTCTTGATCTGGTTAAACACACGTGAAACGGGTTTAGGTTGAAACGAGCAACAAAGACATGAGCATGCGCTTGCTATGTTCTCTGGTGCGGGTTCTCCGTTAGGGTTAGGCTGTGGTTAGTGTTACCTGTCTTGGTGCTGGACACGCTGACAGACTGTTTCTCATTGATTAGCTCCACACATTCACTGGGAAAAAAGCCCACCTAAGAGAGAAAAACAAATGTTTTCAACGTTTGTAACAATATATGTCCACTCGCTCAACCCTGCGACTCTGTTCACTCTGTTGTCTACCTGCCATATGTTATAAGAGGACTCAGCACCGGCAACCCTCACACATTCACATCATGTAGTCATTTCACAGTCATCCATTCATGAGTCTTCTCCATTCGTTTGGTTGTGTACCTGGAAGCAATGCTTTCCTCGCCACCAGCTGGTCTCCTCTTTCGGAGGCATGTCAATAACCGACAGTATATCTCCAACCTTTAACCGAAGAACATTGGCTCATTAAATACCATCACATTTTGTATGCAAAATCACCTGACAAAACAAACAAACATGTGGAGACAGGCAGACGGCAAGACAGATTTAAATCTGCAGCAGAATTTAAGAGCAAATGAGCAAAATGATTCTTATGAAGACAATATGGCCGTAACCTGTGACCATGTAATAAAAAGCCCAAGATAAGAGGAAGGACTCATTTAGCCAGATGTAGGGCGCTCCGTCTCCAGTGTGTTCTGTGTATCTATAGTCGGGCAGCGTTTCTGTCCCAGAAACAAATAGAGCACATACCTCTATAGATATCTCATCAGAGGCCTGCGCAGTGTAGCGCTTGACAACATGAGCAGCGGCGATGGCTGGCACGTTGAGAGACGCCTCCTCTTTTAGCAGGAAGCGATTCCCTCGATTATCGATCTAACGGGCAGAAGGACAGACTGTTATGCCTTGGCACAAAAATACTGTATATTATTCTTTTCTGATACAATTGTAAAAATTATGTTAAAGGGCCCCTATTTTACAACCTGTTGTGTGAGTGTGATTAGCCATTACAAACAGTTTCAAAATTGTCATGCGACTACCCTCTAGTGACATAACAAGTGGGAGTGTCCACCCAGATGCATGATGCCTAGATCAGTCTACCAGCCTACCCAGTGGACTGTACCAACTGGTAGGCTTATCTATCCATCATACATCTGGGTGGACACTCCCACTTGTGATGTCACTAGAGGGTAGTCACATGACAATTTTGAGGCTAACCACGCTCACACCTGGTGGCAAAACAGGGGCCCTTTAAGATATAAAATACAATATGGGAGTTTAATTTGATTTGCCATAACACTCAGTTAACTCTGTTAATAACTAATATTAACAGAAACTTTGGGCTCTATCTCCTTGAAACTTTGGGCTTTGTAACTGAGATGTTGTATGGTTATGATTGTCCTAAAACACTCTGCAACCCCACAAAGCACTTATGTTCTGAGTTTATTCACCACAGCTGTGCTGAAGGAGAACTGTCAAATTGTGATGCCTGGTGATATTTATATCAAATTAAATCAGAAGACGATCGAGATCAATAACATTGTATTCTAGTTCTAAAGACATGTATTCGTAAGTAAACACCCCACCTTAAACCCACAAATAGCACTGCATTAGGTAAAAGCTGAAATATATAAATAAAATACATGAATTATTAAGTATTTGAATAGGCAGAATTTCCCTAGACATCTCGGCAAGCCTCACCTCCATCCAGGAGAGCACAGGTCCGCAGTTGAGTTTGTTGTCGATTATACCCGACAGTCGACTGAGATAATCCGACAGCAGTGTGCACAGCATCTGAAGGGGGTGGAAGTTAAAAAGCAGCAGAAGGAACATGAAAAGGGGAAACAGGAAAGCCTGTGAAACAGCACGGCTTGGTGATCGTATTTATTTGGCCACCTCGGTCTGTACGTCCGTCTGTCCGAGCGGCTGCAGTGGCGCCAGTTTAGAGTAGCGTCGGTCGTAGATGCACTGATGCAGGTGAGCGTCCAGTGTGCAGAACTCCTCATAGGATCTTCGAAGCATCCACGACTTACCCTAGAGAAGCCAGAGACATTCACTACCATTCACTTACCCTAGAGAAGCCAGAGACATTCACTACCATTCACTGCACAGCCGCTGATTAGTCAATCTCCATCGCACACTTGTTCAGGCAGAATCTTGAACTGTGAGCATGTCATCCCGTATGTATGTATGTATGTTTTTTTGACGGGAGCCGTTACACCCCTAGTATCTATCTATGCTTATCAGGCTATTAGAGAGATAGTGTATCTAGACTATCCATCCATCCTCACCAGGCTATAGATAGACACACTATCTATCTATGCTCACCACACATTGGCTACTCGGTGAGGAAACCAAATCCAAATGCCGGGGGATGGTTCGGTGGGCATGTGGGTCAAGTAAAAAAGAATCTTGAATTTTATTTTTGGCAATGAGACCATTTGATGCCAAGGAAACTAACATGAGCAAATGGAGAAAAGAAATGTGTGTGTGAGTGTGTGCATGCATGCGTGCGTGTGTGCGTGCGTGTCTCACCTGGCAGGTGACCTGCACCAAAGACCCTTTAGAGGAGGGACCTGCCACCCACTTGGCCTCACCGTGGTCCTGTTCACTGACGTACTGGAGCTTTAACAAAGACATGCAGACCCAGTCACTAAACTAAACAGGGGTGCATTTGATGAACACACATTTTTGGGGAACATGTATCGTATCATATCATATCATCACACATATGCCGGTAATAACTAAGTAAGTAATAATTTAGCTAAATATTCAGGTCCCTGAATATTTGGGACTATTTAGGGAGCATTATCTCTACCTAGTGTCATTGAGTCATGATTAATAACGAAACTCCTACCACAATGGTTCCAAGGTCCACATTGTCGTAGTGGAAGTGAGCACAGTCTGCAAGCTTTGGGAAGTGGCCTTTCACTACAGACACCCTGGAAACAAACAACCAATAGCAAGGTATGTTTTGCTCATCTTACTAATTTGTTAACACAACAACATTCTGTCGAGATGTTATCATATACATGTTTTAGCTAGCTTATGCATTGACTCAAAGGAGCAATCTAAAAGAGGTGTCCAACTGCATAAATTAAACAGTTGACGTTGTAAAATACATTTGGTGGAATGTTTGCATTCGGCTTAACAATTTCCAAAATGGTTGCCAGACAATAATGACCTTTTGTTCATTCTGATGTTAAGGTTAGCCGTGGAGCCCACTGAGCAAGATTCTGCCACTGGATGTCCAGTTCTTTCCAATGGGTCGTCGCTCTGAGCCTTAAACAGAGATGAGGTCAATCAGAAAACGGTATAAAGCCTGCGCTAAATGTATCACAACGAAGCAGCGTAGTTGTTTACAACTCTACTCTCCCGACTCATTACCATCCATCCATTTTACAAAGTAAGATGGATTCAGACAATATTTTGTTTGGGGTCAGTGTTGACATGCACTCATATTTTGATGGACACATTCATTTTTACCGATTATTGATTAAAAGTGCCATATGTAAGATGTGAGAGTTGTAAAGAGAGCAGAAAGCCAAAGAGAGCAATATATATATATATATATATATATATATAATTTAAACATCCCCTCCCTCTGTGGTCCCTCGTTCCCTACCTTCATCTGCCATTGAAAAGGGTTGCATTCATGCACATGTGAGGAAGCTATGATAACACTATGTGCACACATGTGATTGACAGGCAAGATGGATTCCCCAAACCAATCGGGGAAGAGAAGCCCCAATTGGTCAGAAATGAGCTGGGACCAGTCTAAAATCTAAACATCTCACGCAGTCTCATACAGAGGCAGGAGCAGTCAACCAGACACTCAGATAATTTCCGTCACTAATAGCGGACAGATGGTTATGGCATTTATAACATAACTCAAATTATATCTCTTAAATCTTACCTAAAGCACCTTTAACAATCACATGGATTGATTAATATGGCATTTCAGTGCTGAGAAAGTACTGTCTGCATATTTAAAGTCAACTTATGGTTATGATTAGTCAAACTAATCGACTTATCATTCCTAAAAAGGGTCTATGCAAGAAAATATGGAAACTGGCCGTTTGTCACCAACTAACAATGTAGTTTTAAGATGCCTCGTATTAGGAGAGCAACAGATATTGTTTTTTGCTGAAATTGTAGGAGGGTATGTTCGTCAACAAGAAATTATGATATGTATATATTGTCAAGTCATGACACCGTTCAACAAAAGGCATTACAGATTTAGGGCACTTATTTGGGGCTTGAATTTGCTCTGAAGCATACATATATTCAGAGATCAAAAGGACCAGATAATAAACCAGGTCATGCAAGACAAACAAGTGTATGCAGATTACTTTATAATGACTTTAAAAAAGAATAAGTCACATACCAAAGTTGCCATATTGACATTGTAATTCCTCCTCAAGCAAGGTATTCCTCTATGCAGTGTTGCAACTGTAGTCTCACTTCTACAAAAAAAAGACTGAAGTTTGACGCCCATTCTTATGCCAAGCTCACACTACAGCGCTTAAGGAACAACAAAAGCAAAAAAGAAGAACAAAGAACTACCCCGGGGTCTCACATCACAAGATTTCTACAAGATAAAATAAAGAGTTTGAATCTTTGTGTACATTGCCAAGGCTACGGGAGTGTACCTACTATAGCGTGAGTCAGAGGCTATAATTTAACAAACAATGTCAGTTTACTGTCCGAAGTGATTTTTTTGTTTTTTGTCATTTTCAAAGTAAAGCAAATGACCTAACGTTCATTTCTTTGGTATTTTTCATGGGGTTTGTTGTGCACTCGTTCATTGGTGACATCCTAGAAGAACGACGTGTTGGCCGGGACTCCCGACAAAATCAAAACCGTTAGAAATTATCCCAGGGTTCCCCGATGAGGTTCAGACTGATTCGGGACTGAAATAGTCCTGTTTTAGACCACCTCAAATCAGAAGACCAGTTCCAGCCGACTGAAATGTGATTTTTTTCCTGATTTTTCACAGATTATACTAGACTGGAAAATTTGTCTGGAAGTAGTTTTTGATGTCAGAATTGGGTCAAAAGTCCTGTAGTGTGAGCTTGGCATTACTGGAGTGTTGAAACTGTAGTCTCACCGCTACAAGACATTTGAGTGGAGTTGGATGCACATCAGCAGATGAACGTCCAAGAATGACTAATTGCTGTCAAGCTTAAAGTATAACCAAAACACATTCTGCTTTTAGAAAATGTTTGACATCAACACAAAAATGAACACTGTCAAATACGGTCTATTATGGTAGAATCTCCCAGCAGGCTTGAATGGGACCCTTGCAAAACGTTCCGAAGCACAAGCCCTTTATCAGCTGTGGAGCATGGATCATTACTGATGGATAACGGTCTTGTTTTACACTGCAACCTCTCCTATTACTGTTGTACACTCCATTTCAACACATGACTCTGCTGCATCAAAACCACACTGCTCCATCCTGCCAGCTTATTGGCTGGAGAGTGGTGACATTGGTTGCTATATGACCGAATTTACCATCTGGGATCAATGAAGTATTAGTTTACATATTTAAAAAAAAAAGGTATATTGGTATATTAAATGGTTCCACCATTGAGAAGTATGCCATGGATCTCACTGACATTGGGGACATGGAGATATTCTGATCAATAAATTATAAAGTTTAAAGACAACAAGCCAGTGTAACCTTAGACGGTCAATTCATGAAATTCCTAAACTAAAACAAAAAAGGAGATTTGAATCTGCCATTTGGAGTTTGTGTGTATAACTGTGGCAACAGAGGAGATCAGTGAGGTAAGAGGATGCAAGGATGCAAGGATGCAGGACAGAGATTTGTCGTCAAATGTCAGTGGAGGTTTTGATGGACGGGGGCAACAGGAGCATTAAACTAATGTACTAATCTAAAGTAAAAGCTAAATGTGTTGAAGGATAAAAAAAAAAGAGCTCAAGACTCTGAGAGAGGTTTGTGATTCTCAAGGAAAAAAAGTAGTAGGACAGGTTGAAAGTATTGGGATACAGTTCCAGCTTCTCATGAAACAAGAGCCCGTTGAGCTGCTTAAGCTGGAGTTTGTATTTCAATTAGAATGTCGGTCCAGTCGATGTATCAAAGTAGAAGAGTAACAGAAGAGACTGAAATGGGTGTCAATGCATGGAAACATGGCTCTGGTTATTCAGACCTCAACAAACAAAGCCATGTCCCGACATAGACTACTACACAGGGCTGATGAATTTAAAAAAAAAAAGACGTGAAATATTTGGGCATGTGTGGGCTTGCGTATTATAAATAACAAAATCTTGAAATCACATCAGACCCTCCCTGCCAAAGCACTAAAAACAAGTTAGATCATGCACGTACAAAAATGAACCTATAATGCATCAGAACGTTCCTTGAATCTAGACAGAGGGAAAGGACAGCTGTGGCAGGCACCCATGCATACAGGTGGACAAAGTACCCCTTACCATGGTGTCAATCCCATACCTTCCATGTATATGCCACCTGCCAATTAAACCATTCAACACTTATAGTAAATGCCTTGCAGCGGGCGGTTTCCATTTACGTTGAGTTACATGCCATTTTGAATTACTGTCATTAATGTAATGGACATTTATGTGTGTGGGTAGAAAACAAGTGAGCAAAGACCTATCTGCATGCAACTTCCAACAACTGAGACATGAGAATACTACAGAGCAGGTAAAAAGGCAACAGGTCTTTGGGACTTACCAGACAATAGTGTCCAGCTCACAGTCCCTGCATACATCCCCTAGAGCTCCTCTCTAAAACACATGTGCAACAAGGCAGAAAAACCAAAAGAACAAACGCAATTAAAAAAATGAACCATACCTAAACATGTCAGCCATCATCCAATGTTAAACATGGGCAATTCTTTCATTACTTGTAATAGCAAAATATAATGCTTGTTTTACATGGTAATAATCAATGCATTCATGTTAGATCGAATGAACAGTTAATACGTTGAAACGTAAGAGGCCAGCAAATGTAACCCTTCCTTTCCCAAAGGTTAATTCAACAATTGAAAGTGAACAGAATGATTGAGCTAAACGTGGTGTATTTATGTAAAACTGATATCAACTGAATATGTTGGACATGGACACCTCTTATTACACTCCCACTTCCACATAAGGATGCTGTGGTGATGATCCAAGCTCCCCTCTTGCTAACTCTATACACTCTGACGTCATGTCTTTGAATATGTAAACAAAAACGATTATCCTGGCACATGGGTTTTTACAATTGGGATTATCATCAATGGCAAAAAACACTGACAGCTTGCATACGGACATTGCTCTGGCTCACACTGTGACCGGACCACAATTCCCCAACAACCCGATCGATAACTGGTGAAGCCTGCACTGTGGCACATTCCTCTCCGTAGAATGTTTTGTTAGTTCAGGATTCATATTCATATGGCAGACGAACTTCAGAGTCAAAAATGTAATATTGGAATATGAAACTAACTTTATTCTTGGTGTAAGGTGCCTGAGTATTTTGAAAAATCGCTATACAAAATAAATGAAAGTATTATTACAAGTATTTAAAAATTGCATGATCACATAGCTTGACAGTTTGCAATGTTACTGTTATTTTTGAAATGCCTCCAAAATCGTAGTAGTGCCCACTGATTTAAATCATACCTTGACACCTGAATCAATTTTTGATTTAAATGGTAAATTAATTACATTTATATAGCGCTTTTATCCAAAGCACTTTACAATATTGCCTCACATTCACCCATTCATACACACATTCATACACCCATGGCAGTGTCAACCATGCAAGGCATGTCTTGCTTAGGGACACCTCGATACTTGGCTAGGAGGAGCCAGGGACAATCGCTCTACCTCCTGAGCTACCGCCAACACTGATTTAGAATCCTAGAAGACAAGAATTGCGATTCTTATATGACTTGATTTTGGTACTTTTATTCCCTTATTAGACAGGAAGTAGTGTGAGAGGTGAGAGAACCTAGAGAGGGAGTAGAGGACCCGACGGAGGACAGAGGAGGACCTGACGGAGGAGAGAGCAGGACATGACGGAGGAGAAAGCAGGACATGACGGAGGAGAGAGCAGGACATGACGGAGGAGAAAGCAGGACATGACGGAGGAGAGAGCAGGACATGACAGAGGAGAGAGCAGGACCTGACGGAGGAGAGAGCAGGACATGACGGAGGAGAGAGCAGGACATGACGGAGGAGAGAGCAGGACCTGATAAAGGAAAAGAGGCGAGAGCAGGAGGACACAGTCTGAGAGGGATCCCAAATGGGTGTAAGTACCCTCCCAGACTGAAGCCTATTCTTTGAAAAGCCAAGGGAAATTAAATGTTCCCAGGCTGGCAGCAAGTTTTGTAAATGAGAGGCAGGAACAGGAGCAAACTTTTAATGGCTGGTGGTGGTAGTGGTGGGTGCTTCTAATTAAACTATAGCCAGTGTTAAAATACACTCCTTTAATAGAAGAGAAAGAATTAAAAACATTTTTACAAAAATGGTGCGTTCAGACATAGATGTACCTTTTTTACAACCTAAAGCAGGATGCTACATGTGTCAGACAAACTCACATTGGCAAAAGCATGAGGTCGCTTAAAATAAGAACAAAGAGCACCATTTTAGGCTAAATTACATCACATCGCCTGTAGCAAGGCATTTTCACCCAGTGGCCATGAGTAAAAGGTGACTCTTGACCACAGAGGAGGAAATCTAGACAAAAGGTTATAAGGGAAGCAGACCCTCAGAACAATCTCACAAGGATTTTGAACAAACCTGTTTTTATAAAACAAAAAGACATTGTAAGTTATGACATTGGACATGGATAAAAGCGTCTGCCAAATGCTCTAAATGTAAATGTAATGACTGTTGCCAACATCATTATAAATACACCCATTTTGTGAATTCGATCCCTGGCTCCGCCTCGTGTCAAGGTGTGCCTGAGCAAGACACCTAACCCTAACTGCTCCGATGAGCTGGTTGTTGCCTTGCATGGTTGACACCGCTGTCTGTGTATGAATGGGTGAATGTGAGGCAATGTAAAGCGCTTTGGGTAAAAGTGCTACATAAATGCAATCCAATCCATAAAAATAAACAAAACGTGCATTACTTTCATTTCTACATTTATTCTACAGCAGCTGTTAGGACAACAGGATAAGAGTTTTGTTTTTATGTGGTTCTTATAAAAACAAGCCGCATACGTTAGTAACATTGATTTTGTTGTTTTCAAAGACCACTATGTAATTCTACGTTGATCCCTGGTCTATGGTGTTTCTTTTAAAAAGTGATTCCTTGCTGTGACATAATTTCCTTGTCTAAAACTTTACTCGTTGGTGAGGTCATGGGTGTGGCTTGGGTTACAGCAAAACGGGACAATTCAAGTGTCTGAGTAACAAAATTATGTCACAATCCTGTGACTTAATACGTCAGCAGCCAGTTAATCATGTAAAATCATGATTCATATTCAGTCCATACTTAAGAGAAGGTGTAATGTAAACATGAAATTATACACTTATATTTCACCATTTAAACCTGTTGTTTCAACTCAAATAGACAGACATGTGTCTGTATTGATTTTAAATGAGAAATATCTAGGCCTATCATTTATCGGTATCTAAAATACATGACAGTATTTACAGTATGCTAAATCATGATTACATTTGGGAATCATGATCAGTGTTTATGGCATAACGCTTGACCAATACTGCCTGAAAACATGACATTTGAGAGTTATATCTGTGATCGACTCAAGACAGTAAGTGACCCACCTAAACAATGTTGTCAAATATATTTAAAGACTACACGTCTAAGGATACACTAGGAAGTAATTGTGATAAAAGCCAGGGGGGGTCTCTACTTTTATTTAGTTCGTCGTTTTTGTAAAAGGGCACTCGATTGTACGCCTAATTGATTGTACTCCTTAATAACTAAAATCAAACATTCCATTTACCATTTACATCAGTGGATATAAATGGACATCAGGGGATAACAGGGGATATCAGTGGATATCAGTGGATATAAATGGACATCAGTGGATATCAATGGACATCAGGAGATAACAGGGGATATCAGTGGATATAAATGGACATCAGTGGATATCAATGGACATCAGTGGATATCAATGGACATCAGTTGATATCAATGGACATCAGTTGATATCAATGGCCATCAGGGGATATAAATGGACATCAGTGGATATCAATGGACATCAGTCGATATCAATGGATATCACCAAGTTGAGTTGCGTGAGGAGAGACGTTACTAATGGCAACAACAGACAAGGGACGTCACGGCTAGTACATAAACACCTAGCTGGCTAGTTAGCTAAAGGTCGAC
>OMKP01047695.1:7264-17901 GCA_900302375.1 Bathygadus melanobranchus | reverse complement strand
GGAGGGGTGGGAGGGGGAGGGAGAGGTTGTTGGGTTAAGACCTGCCGTGGTGATGAACCCTGGCAGGCTGGGGGAAAAGAAGGGGGCAGGGGTTATGTAAAAATGTAGTCCTGGCTTTCGTAGGAGGTCTGTACACTCTCACGCACTTCTCTGTGTGTGGACCCGAAAAGGATACTGAAATACATGTATTGGTATACAGAAATGGCCACAGTACACCTCAGATGTGGGAGCAGACGTCATTCGGCTGTTAGTCCGCTGAATTGGGCCTCTGGGTAACTAGGTTACCCTTTAGCAACAGCTGTAGGGAGGCTATGTAGGCCTTGGCACAAAAGAAAAGTATGTCAGTCAGACAAAGGTAAAGCATATATAAATAGAAAAACACACATACACACACACACACACACACACACACAAGCAAGGCTGTAAAGACGTGACGGTACTGACTAGTGACGCACTCTTAGAAGACTTAGCAGTGGAGGTAAACAGCGACAGACTGGTTAGGGTGCGGGTGAGAAGTTCTGTGTGTGTGTGTGTGTGTGTGTGTGTGTGTGTGTGTGTGTGTGTGCGTGTGTGTGCGTGCGTGCGTATGCGTGTGTGCGTGTGTTTGTCTGGCTCCATCAGGGGTCCTGATCTTGGAAAAAGAGACTCACAGGCACCAGCCTAGTCACCTCCACCCTGACCTCTGGAACCCCTCAGGGCACCTTTCTCGGTCCTCCTCTCATCACCGCAGGGCAACTCCATGCAGATCCTTCTCCAACGATGCTCCTGTGAACAACAAAACAAGCAGACAACAGAAACACAAAAGCCTCTTTAGCGATGTCTTTGACATTTTTTTAATTTTGTTATAATTTTGCAGAATGTAAAAATCATTGCCATGAGTGACACTGAATTCTGGCCACTTCTGAACACCAAACCCAAACCATTCTTGATGCTATAGCGCACCGACCCCCACCCTTGACAGGGGTTACCTGTCAAGGGTTAACAGCTGAAGTTTCTGTCATTGTCAAGTACAGTCAAAACATAGCATCTGCTTGAGACGGTGTGGAGTCGTGTGTGTGTGTGTGTGTGTGTGTGTGTGAGTGTGTGTGTGGGGGTCAGTTCTGAGGAATAGAATGGATACTTTGATATTTCTGTCTCTTCTCAAAATGTGTCCTTTTTAATACAATGTCTGGACTCAGATAAAACAGCCAGACCAAAAAGTAAGAATAATAATTGGAATTGGAACCGCAAGCACGTTGGACGTCTGGAAAGGACATCAGCCACCGTCAGGCCCCTGACAACTACAGACGATGGCCATGATGAAGCCTCTGGACTGGGATGAAATGTGAAATGTAACACAGCTCAAACTGCAGACGAGCTGAGCTGCTGTCTGTTGGTTTATAAGAGACGACTGTTCCCAGCAGGTAGGATGGAGAGAATAAGAGTAATACGATGAACAGATAACCGATCTGGTTTCAGCTCAAAATCCACTGCCTGACCTAAAACGAATTAATTTTATCAATCACCAATATAGAAATGTGTTGCTTTCAATACTGATATATTGACACACACGCACACACACTTCACACACACTACACATTTAAATGTTTGATGTGCTTTTAGATTTGGAAAACATGTTGTGCATGTGCGTGAATGTTATATGTTTAGAACACACAGCACATGAAGCCCCCATCAGAATAGGCCTACTTACATGACCTTGCGTTGCCCGGAGGCTCCTCTCAGGTGAACTCACGTCAGCTCCTAGCGGACATGTCTAGGAAAATCCAAATGTTGTCGGGGACCCCCTCTCCTCTACCAGTGTGGTAACGCGTAAAAACCTCGTCCAAGAGAATATTCAGCTTTTGAGTCTGCATCTCAAAATGTTGAAACACTGAAACTACTTTATCCTACAATAGGACCTATTGTAGGATAAATACAAGGATTACTGCCTAATATGCGTTTCCCGTTTTGTGTGAAATCCCATAAATATGATTAATGAAAAATTAAACGTAATGTGGATGGCACAGTTACCGGAAACGTTGACGTCATCATCAATTCATCTAACCGGACTTGGCCCACACTGTGGAATGCGACTTTTTTTTTTCTCGCCTCGCTCTTTTTGGGTGCGCGCTCCCAGACAAGCGCCCGACCCGACTAGCTGTGAGGTATAAGAGGATAAGCTCGTCCCTTTTTTTTGTTGCACGATTTGATTGGACGAGAAGACGTCTCAGGAATTCCATGAAACTATTTAAATAGCACTTTGCCCCCTCGCTCCGGTGTTAGTTTTTAGCGGGCCATAGCAGCGAGGACCTTGATTTGAAATTAAGAAAAACACATGTAGCCTAACGACATTTACCATCGGGACTTTTACAAAGAAAGAAACGTTAACTTCTTCTGGAGGAATATTGCTGGATTTCTATATATTTGGGGATTTTATCATATTTGTGTGCTGTTTTCATCAAGCAGGTGACTTGGCAACATTTAGTTTATTATGAGGATGTAGGACCTATTGCATAATCTAAAATGATAGCATGATGTTTTTTTTACAAATTGTATGGGCTGTTTTCAAGCTGTTAACATAATAAATGGCCTGTATTTGTGTGTGGCTCGCACGTTTACTTTTACACAAATTAACAGGTTGATTCTTTCCTCCATAGAGGCGGCAAGGTAGTGTTTCACCATGAAGCTGACGGGAGGGATCTTTTTGCTCTTGATGCTTTGGAGCTGCGACGGTGCGAGGGTGGCAGGTGAGTTCTAGAACTTTTCATCACCAGTAGCCTGCTTATTCCTCAAGCTTTATCTGTATCCACATACTGAAATGTCTCTTAGAAAACGATATGTTGAACACTGCCCGGTGTGTTTTTTCTCTGGGTTTTTATTTAGCATTGAGAATGTGCCGCGAATTCCCATTTTAACCGAAAACAATACAAGCCAATTGTGCCGCGTCAGACAAAAGATCTCACTGCTTGTTATTCATCCTCAGAGAGCCGAGACGACAATAGTGTGTTCGACTTGTTTGAGCTGGTTCAAGTCCCCAAGAAAAACCACGGGGTCACCCTGGTGAAAGGAGACGACCCGTACAGCAACGCCTACAAGATCCTCAACCCAGACCTGATCCCCCCGGTCCCCGACAGCGCCTTCAGGGACCTCATCGACTCCATCCACGCCGAGAGAGGCTTCCTCCTCCTGCTCAACTTCAAGCAGTTCAAGCGGACCCGCGGAAGCCTGCTCACCGTCGAGAAGCGGGACGGCTCGGGGCCCGTGTTCGAGATCGTGTCCAATGGAAAGGCGAACACGCTGGACATCGTGTTCTCCACCGAGAACAAGCAACAGGTGGTGTCCATCGAAGACGTGGACCTGGCCACGAGCCACTGGAAGAACATCACGCTGTTCGTGCAGGAGGACCGGGCGCAGCTGTACGTGGGGTGCGAGGAGGTGAACACGGCGGAGCTGGACGCCTCGATCCAGAGCATCCTGACGCACGAGACACCTGCCGCGGCCCAGCTGCGGCTTGGCAAGGGAGCAGTGAAAGACAGGTTCATGGTAAGAATAAGTTCCGTCAGTGACATATTTAAGTTGCGAAGAAGTATTACTGCAGTATTAAAGCCAGGCCGTTTTAGTCTCGCATGACTTGCGTAAAAACACAATGCGTAAAACATGTCCAAACGTGTAATATTGCACTCGTGTCGATGAAGTTGTTTTCACTGATGTAGGCCGATATGTAGGCCTATTTCACCTATCCGTCAGATGTAGGATGTATTCTTTTTTTCTATAATTGCGGAAATCGTCGTAAAATTGAGCGTGTGAACGTTGGTGTTTCCAGGGAGTGCTGCAGAACGTGCGCTTTGTGTTCGGAACTACTTTAGACGCGATCTTGCGCAACAAGGGCTGCCAAAACTGTGAGTAATTAGCGATAACATAATAATACACATAATTTAAAAATGTTTTTTCCCCCGCTGCTGAATGATGAGAATTCAACTGCTTAACCTGAGAATGTGATACCAGACGTCATACCAAATCACATTACAACAACTTTTAACTCCTTGTACAGCCTTGCCAACTGACACCATGATCCTGGAGAATCTCAACGGCTCCTCCGCCATCCGGACTGAATACACCGGCCATAAGACGAAAGGTAAACACTGCTGCCTGCCATTGGCCCTGTGTGGCTTTCTCATTACACTGTCTGACGCACAGACCCCCACCCCTCCCCACACACACGCCCACACAGACACACACACAAACCCACACACAGACACACACACACACACACACATACACACACACACACACACACACCATCTCTGAGTTGATCCAATGTGAATTTAGAATGATTTTAAATGGTGGTCCTCGACCGTGTGTGTGTGCGTGTGGGTGTGTAGACCTGCAGATGGTGTGTGGTTTCTCCTGCGAGGACCTGGCCAGTATGTTCAAGGAGCTGAGGAGTCTGGGGGTTGTGGTCAAAGAGCTCTCCAATGAACTACGGCAGCTGGTATGGAGGATAACCTGCAGCTGTGAACCAAAGAGGCATTTGTGTTCAGGGGGGCTCAGTGTCTTGCATGCATGTGCGCTCGGTGTTTCATCTGTTTGTAGGTTTTGTGCAGTAATTCTATATTTCTTTCTCTTATATTCTATGTTCTATGCTTTTATTGTGTACTATATACCTACTATGTAGATGACGCGTGCCTTGTCCTAAGAATTTCACCGCTCAGAACTATGAATAGTGTTTTACACAACTCTTAAATCTTGAATCTTGAATCTTGAATCTTGAATCTTGAATCTCTTGAATCTTGCATCTTGCATCTTGGACACAGTACGTTAAAACCCTGAAAATCAACTGCATGGAAACATTGTTTTGTTTTGTAATTTCCGACTTCCTCTCACTACTAGACGGACGAGAACAAGCTGATCAGGAACAGGATCGGCATCCACAGCGGCGTGTGCATCCACAACGGCATCGTGCACAAGAACCGCAACGAGTGGACTGTGGACGACTGCACCAAGTGCACGTGCCAAGTGAGTGTGACACGAGGGCCGTACGTTTGTACACACGTGCATGCATGGACACACACACACACACACACACACACACAGATTCATACACACACACTCAAAGGTGTATGGGAAGCTGGCCAGAGGCTATTGCTGTTTGAATGCTCAGTTTGTGGTTTAACTCCAACTAAACTAGGTTTGGTGTTAGGGTTAGATGTAAATAATAAATAAAATAAAAAACCAGCATGTCATTAACGGTGGCTGGTGTCCAAACAGGATGTAGCAAACGCAAGATCAGGAATAAATATGTTATGTTGTAATCACTATTTCCTTGTATCCCAGTAAATAAACCACAAGGTTAGATATTTATTCAGCGATTGGCTAGTCAGTTACCTCTGAGCCACTTGGAATGGATTCACTTGTTGTGGGCACCAGATGCGCAGTCAGGCCCCCAACGTGAAATGACTTCTATTCTATTGTTTGGCCTCTGGGCTAATTTCCAGTTGAAGTCTGCAGGGGTATGCCTTTTCAGCCAATCTTGCCCTCTTCGGAGGTTTCTTGGCATTACAAACCCAGGCAAACAGAAGCTGTGGAGTGGAAGAAGTTAATGGGATGCATGCACAGACGTGTGTTCATTCTCCAGCCAAAATTGCCATGTCGGATCCTCTAATTCAGTTGGTTTCCTTTACATAGGAAGCAAAAGCTGCCACCAATCAATGTGTCTCAATGCCTTTTGAAATTGTTAACTTAACCAACCACAGACCTTATGTCTTTACATTAGCATAAAGCAACATTATTGAAGAGTTGAAGAGTATGTGTTATTTCCAAGGTCAAAAGATGATTCAGAAAGACCTATAGCATTAAACATAGGAGTTAAAAAAATAACAATTAAGAACAATACACAAACATATAAAAATGATTAAAAAACCAATAATAGCAGGTATAAGCTAATCTGGGATCCAGCCGTCATTTTATCTAAGTGTATTTCTACAGTGGCCTGTCTACACAGTGAAGTCTTCAAACCTATACCATGCTTATGTTGGCTGTTAATCTCCAATCACACACTTACGGACCCTCGCCTCCAGCAACATGATTGGTCGAAACAAATACCAAGCCAAACCTTTCACCCAGATTTGAGCTTGTCTGCTATCAGACTTTAGATATTAATCTCTGATTTGTGAGACTAGTTATAAGGTTCTGTTCTGTTTGGTTTGTAACACCACTGTGCAGGGGCGGGTCTTGGACACTGACGCAAGGGGGGCGGAGCTATCTTTAGGGCCCCCCCCCCACACACACACACACACACACACACACAAACACACACAAAAGCACAACGAAACATGGACAACACATAGAACGAACGAACGCTCGTCAATTGGCATTCAACTTATCTAAGGAGAGGAAAAATGTTTCACCAGTAAGGACTCTTAAGAAAGAAAAAGCCATCTCGTTGCCAACGCAATGTGAATAAAAAACATAAGAATAATATGAAATATACATACACGTTTTTTTAATTACGTTTTTGTAAATAAATTAATTATGAATAAAAACATTTTTTAATTTGTTTTATACAATTGTATTAATTAATGACAGCATCAGTGAGCCCCTTGGCATTATGGGGCCTGGGGCCCCCGCCCCCCCCGCCAGACCCGCTACTGCCACTGTGTTAGGGATAGGATCATGATAGGGTTAGGGTCAGAGTCAGGGTCAGCTGGGAAAGAACAGCAACTGGAATTCATCAAACAAGGTTGAGGTCATACAGGACATGTTGAGCCTTGTCTACGGTGGTGGTTCTCTACCTTTGACTTTAGGTGGACCACCAAAGACCTTTCTTGTCTATGGTGGTGGTTCTCTACCTTTGACTTTAGGTGGACCACCAAAGACCTTTCTTGTCTATGGTGGTGGTGATCAGGTTGAAAAACACGAGTCCATGGCACCTGTGTGGTGCGACCCCTAACACAGATCACGATCAAAATACCGTGTTCCCCCTTATAGAACTCTGCGATCGTCTGCCGCAAGATCTCCTGCCCGCTCATCCCCTGTGTCAACGCTACAGTGCCTGATGGAGAGTGCTGTCCACGCTGTGGAACACGTGAGTCCATGTAACACACACATATACAGTATACATATATATATATATATACAGTATATATATATACTTATTTACTCTGTCCAAGTTGTCGAAAACGACTACGCCTACACGGCAAATGCCGAAACGTGACTTTTCCTTGCGAAAACAAAACAACAAACCACAGCTATTTCCCCATGTGAAAATAAAGGTTTGTATTCAAGAGAAACCATGTTGATGTTAGAGATGATCTAACTGAAATACCATCCCCGCTCCAATGAAGGCACGCTTATGTGCTGGGAACATTGGGGCTTTGTGTCGCAGAACACATCTTTGGATCTGTGGAGAGTTGTAATGGATGTAATTGGCCCAAATTGGTCAAAGTGGGATGGAAAAGGGGTCCGCTGGTTTTAGCGAAGACGTCTTCCTCACAAAGGAGAAGTGGCGTGTTCCACCTCGCCACAGTATGCAGGCCGGGCAGCCATGCCTCAACCCTCAAACCTAGGTAAACACTTAGTGCTGAAGTCATTGTAGGCCCACGGCCATGTTTGCAATGAGTGTGTGTGTGTGTGTTCGACGGGTGTGTGTTTTCTCTTCAGGAAAACATATGTCAAATGGGGCATCTCTGTCAGTTTCTGAGGACAGAGCCTCTCTATTATTTATTCCCTGCCTCGTTTGGCTTGTCCATCTCTTCCCTACATTTTTCCTCTCTCTCTCTCCCTCTTTCTCATTCCCAGCCAAATCCACACCAATAGCCCAGCGATTTAAGAGCATTCCCCTACGTTATTTAGGGAGTAGGTTGTGTGTGTGTTTTGGAGGGGTTGCCTGCTCTCTCCTTGCCGGAATAGCTCCTTTATTGTCTCTTTCTCTCCACACCCCCACCCCAATCTCTCTCTCTCTCTTTCTCTCTCTCTCTCTTCCCTGTTTAGCGAGCGACTATGCGGAGGATGGCTGGTCGCCCTGGTCTGAATGGACCCATTGTTCCGTGTCGTGCGGGCGAGGCATCCAGCAGCGCGGACGCTCCTGCGACCGCATCAACAACAACTGCGAGGGCACCTCGGTGCAAACCCGCGACTGCTACCTCCAGGAGTGTGACAAGCGCTGTGAGTTTGAGCTGCTGAAACCCTAGCGAATGTTGCGATGTCCCCCCATGTCCCACGATGTCCGCGTCCTCGCTCATCCTCGCCACGCACAACATGCATAATGTTACCATAGACTTGATTTGAGTCATCCAAGGGATGGCACATAGCCATGCACATAAGAACCAAACTGTATGGCAGAATAACAAAGAGAAAGAGGGAATAAAAGACCAATGATATCAGACAGAACTGTCAAGTTGTTACTCTCCATTTACATCTTGAGTCTGACATTGCCTCCACTCTAGTCGGTTTCCGCAGGGAAAGATGATTCGATTTTTCCTAACCAATCACTAGAGACCAACGTATCTGCCTGCATCTAATGTCATGCTAAGTTGACACTGATGCGTAGCCATGCCAACATATTGGTTTTTCCAGGGTTTTAAGAGTGGAGCGAAATAAAAGCCAACCACGATGAATAAATGCCTTCAAAGCAGAGTGCTGTTCGGATTTC
Source organism: Bathygadus melanobranchus (assembly GCA_900302375.1). Lineage (NCBI taxonomy): Eukaryota > Metazoa > Chordata > Actinopteri > Gadiformes > Macrouridae > Bathygadus > Bathygadus melanobranchus. Next base: position 9,272 of record OMKP01047695.1, on the reverse strand, counting down.
AAAGTCATTTGTACTTTTAATCGAGAACAGCCTCGATAAAAGCGTCTAACTTGTCTGTAGCCATTGTTGTTATTACTCCTCCTTGTCTGACATCGGCGTTAGTCCCGCCTGTGACGCTGATTGGCTAATCGTTAGCTGTCACGATGCCAGACCTGAATCAGTCTACTCTGTGGAGTGGGCGGATCCAAAGGCCAGGACCCAGGAAAATATCATTCATCATTTGTATCATTTTCTCCATTCCTTACCTTTTGATTTGATTTGTGGTCCTTTTTTCCCCTCACAAACCTCAGTCAAGCAGGACGGCAGTTGGAGCCACTGGTCGCCCTGGTCGTCGTGCTCGGTGACCTGCGGGGCCGGCGTGATCACCCGTATCCGCCTCTGTAACTCTCCCAACCCCCAGCTGGGGGGCAAGGACTGTGAGGGCGAGGGCCGGCAAACAGAGAGCTGCCAGAAATCCCCCTGCCCCAGTAAGCCATTTCATTTCAATTGCAGTCACTCAAGTCAGTGTTTTCACTGAACCATCTGAATGTGCTCATTAAAACTGTGTTGTTAATGTTAAAGTAGTGTAGTGTGTAATGCCATTGCGTCTGGCTGCAGGGCGTGACGGCAGCACTTTGACATTATGAACCTGCGATTGTCCGCCTCTACATCTTAGAATGTCACATAATATGGTGAAAGGTATTGTGTTGCCAAGACAACACACTACGTGTATATAACCATGTCTTGTTTCTTCCTTCCCCATCAGTCAATGGTAACTGGGGGCCGTGGTCGCCATGGGATGCATGCACTCTTACCTGCAATGGTGGGGCGCAGACCCGTAAACGTCTCTGCAATGACCCCATGCCAAAGTACGGCGGCAAGGAATGTATTGGCGATGCCAAGGACACACAGCAGTGCAACAAAAAACCTTGTCCAGTCGGTGAGCCACTTTTTAGCGTTCTTCACAGTTCAACATGTGCCCAAGTTTCCATGTGACGTTGGAATTTCACAAAAAACCTTTTGTTGTGTTTTTTTTTATTTTTTAGATGGGTGCCTGTCCAATCCCTGCTTCGCTGGAGCCAAGTGTACCAGCTTCCCCGATGGCACCTGGAAGTGTGGAAAATGTCCCTCAGGCTACAGCGGCAATGGCATTAAGTGCAAGGACATTGACGAGGTACAGAATTCATGCATTTGCTGTAGCCTCTCCTGATCGAATCATGACTTTCATCCCACATTCATCCCACCTCTGGGGGGTTTGAAGACTTAGTGATCGAAACTGATTGTTATCCACCCCCATCCCAAAACAATAGTGCAAGGAGGTCCCTGACGCGTGCTTTGAGTTCAACGGAGTGCACCGCTGTGAGAACACAGAGCCAGGCTACAACTGTCTGCCCTGCCCTCCCCGTTACTCTGGGTCACAGCCTTTCGGGAAAGGTGTGGCAGACGCCTCAGCCAAAAAACAGGTACCAGGACCGTCTCATATTTCTGCTATTACAGCCCCTAGGACATGGCGGGGAAAAAACGGATCTCTGTGTTTATCTGATGGAAAGAGCTGGCCGATAGCAACATAGTTTTAAGGCATGATTTTATCGTTTTAAACCTGCAGTTTTATCTGGGAATTTCTGCATTTCAGAATGCTACCGATCCTTTCTGGGTATTTTCTGATCAAACAAACAACAAACTCTGCCTACGCCTGTCTAGGTGTGCACGCCCCGCAACCCCTGCCTGGACGGAAGTCACGACTGCAACAAGAACGCCCGCTGCAACTACCTGGGACAGTTCACCGACCCCATGTACCGCTGCGAGTGCAAGCCCGGATATGCCGGCAATGGCCACATTTGCGGCGAGGACACGGATCTGGATGGATGGCCCAACGCTGACTTGGTGTGCGTGGAGAACGCCACCTACCACTGCAAAAAGGTGTGTTAATTCACGTCAGTGACACACCGGAGGGATTTGGTTTAGCACTTGTTAGACTTAGGGATGGCCAACTGCGAATGGTCAACGGTCAACATTGTGGTGTCCCCCC
>OMKP01047685.1:0-10957 GCA_900302375.1 Bathygadus melanobranchus | reverse complement strand
GGGGGGCGACGTGGTGGGTCGTATGGTGATACTCCAGCCATGGGTGGGGTCAGCCAGGGTTCAGCAGTGTGTGGGTGGCACGGGTCAGGGTCATCCACATCTAACACGACCGGGGACTGCAGTAACTGCCAGAAGTTTTTCTGGCTGTGTGTGTGTGTGTGTGTGTGTTCAAGGGGTTTGCTTTAAACTTTGTGGTTTATGATGTGCCAGGTGCAAAAGAAAAAATAATAATAATGAATCAAGGTTGACTTTGTCACAGTATGGGAGCGCAGACGAGGAGGAGATGGATAGGTGGTCGTGACTCTGGGGGTCAGAGGTTAAGACAAGATAAAACAGGGGTCTGGCCAGTTTGAGTCTCACCAACCAGAATAACGGTGGTAATCATGAGGGGACTACTGGTCTAGTGGTCTGATGAGGGGACTACTGGTCTAGTGGTCTGATGAGGGGACTACTGGTCAGATGAGGGGACTACTGGTCTAGTGGTCAGATGAGGGGACTACTGGTCTAGTGGTCTGATGAGGGGACTACTGGTCTAGTGGTCAGATGAGGGGACTACTGGTCTAGTGATCTGATGAGGGGACTACTGGTCTAGTGGTCTGATGAGGGGACTACTGGTCTAGTGGTCTGATGTCAAGGCTCGGTTTCATGTACACGCACATGACAGGAGAAATGTAGGGAGAGCTAATACAGTGGTCACCGCATGGTGTTCATTAATAGCATATTGATCTTTCTTCATCAGCATTTCAATCATGTATTGTTTGTGGTGTACAAATACATGAAAAGTATCAGTTATACCACTCGGTTTGTGAGGCAGAAAATTTGAAAATTATTCAAGTCATAAATGGTGGTGACCAGGCGTTATACAGTACCCATCATGTTTAGTACCCAGGCATTACACCGTACCCATGGTGTTTGGTGACCAGGTGTTATACAGTACCCATGGTGATTAGTGACCAGATATTAGACAGTACCCATGATGTACCCACCCACCCCTTTGCAGTGGTTCCAGAATGCCACAGCGCGCCTTGTGTTCAACCTACCAAAGTTCTCTCTGTAATCGCTCGTATCAGATTCATGACATTGGTGCTGGCCTACAAGGCTGTCAGTGGAACTGCCCCCACCTACCTTCAAGCATTAGTCAGACCCGATGCCCCAGCTCGAGTCAGCTGGCCGGCTGGTACCACCATCGCTAAGAGCAAGCAAGTGTTGCTCCGCCAAATCACAACTCTTCATTGTTCTTGCACCTCAGTGGTGGAACAAGCTCCTGACCGATGTTAGGACAGCAGAATCGCTCATCAGCTTCCGCAAGAGACTGAAGACTCACCTGTTCAGAGTTCACCTGGACTCTGCATAGCTTCCCTGTTTACCCACCACCTCTCCCCCTAACCCACTCCCACTTACCCAACCAAGGATTGAATCCTATCCCCTCTTGGACCTCTAGCATTTTCTTATATGTTTGTACGTCCTGGTAATTAGAAATAGCACTTGCATTGTTTAGCATCCTGTATTTTCATACGTCCCAGCACTTAAATAGTACTTAGCATTGTGTAGCATCTTATCCTGGCTATCTTGCTGTTTCCTTGCAGCAAGGGGTCAACCGTTTAGCAATTATGATCTTGAAACCTAACTATCATGACCACTTGAAAGTTGTTCTATTCAGAGCTTACTGTACTGTCAGCGATATATTGTTTTCTTTCGACAAATATACTTATTGTAAGTCACTTTGGATAAAAGCAACTGCCAAATGCCCTAAATGTAAATGTATACATTACCCATTAGTACCCAGGTGTTACACAGTACCTATCTTGTTTAGTACCCAGGTGTTATACAGTACCGATCGTGTTTAGTACCCAGGTGTTATACAGTATCGATCGTGTTTAGTACCAGGTGTTATACAGCACCTATCGTGTTTAGTACCCAGGTGTTATACAGTACCTATCGTGTTTAGTACCCAGGTGTTATACAGCACCTATCGTGTTTAGTACCCAGGTGTTATACAGCACCTATCGTGTTTAGTACCCAGGTGTTATACAGCACCTATCGTGTTTAGTACCCAGGTGTTATACAGTACCTATCGTGTTTAATACCCAGGTGTTATACAGTACCGATCGTGTTTAGTACCCAGGTGTTATACAGCACCTATCATGTTTAGTACCCAGGTGTTATACAGTGCTTTCTCAGTGCACCCTGACCACATCCACACTCAGCCTCACCCTCCAGATGGCTGAAAGGAAGTGCAGCTTTTGCCAAAGCTTACGCTCAATGCAGAGCTTCCATCAATAGCTTTTGTTCAAAGGGCCCCCACTGAAGTGAGAGAACATCTGCCAACTTGGCACCCAGAGGCCCTGGGTTTCAAAACATCACGATTTGGTCTCCGAGTGGTTTCAATCCCCCGGCCTTTCTATTTGGAACAGAAAAGAATGGTTTATTAGCATAAATGTTTTGGGTTTTTTTGTGAATTGTGAAGCCCTGCAGAAGTAGGCCTCAGGCTAAGGTTTTAGAGTAAGTACATTGCAGTTTTCTGTTTTTCTTTCTTCCAGTAAATCTCTCGTTTTGGGGTATTATGTGCTTACACTCAAACATGAAGCCCACTTAGCACGTCGTCCAATGTAAACAAAGACCGAAAGCTGTACTTAATTCAAAGACGTCACAAACTGTGAGACAACAAGCAATTGATTTATGCAGACAATCAAACCCTCAATGACCACATCCTGCTATTACAAACAAGTTGAGACGTTGGGGATTCTAACTAAATTCAGCCGTTCGCCAAACTGTGCAAAGTGCAAAACTTTGGAGGGGAAGTTTAACCTTGTCAATAATATATTAATTATAAATGGCTTTGATTGATGTGATATGTGACAAGCTGTCTCATCACAGTGTACTGGTTTAATCCCGATCTAAAAGTGAAAGTGAGTGAGTAAAAGTGAAATATATTCCTGCCTGATCGCACGTTCCTGCAGTGTTTCCACAAGGGGGTGCTGTTGGATAACAGACTCTCAGTCAAAGCCATAGCTGTGCATTTGAACTTAAAATTAAAATGAGCTGTTAGCACACGTAATTGTACATTGTTTCGTGATTCCATCACTTTCATCCGTTCTGAGTGAAATACGTAACACTAATAATGCTCCAACCCTTGGGTCTTGGACGAAGATGAACGTAATCCCCAGAAATGTGTCCGGGTCACCTTTCTGTGACACGCAATGTTGGTAAAATATTTTAAACAATTATTACAAACACAAACAAAAACAATATGAAGGTTTAGAAATTCTGAAACACAATCAACATGTAATTTCCTCACAGAAATGTTCAACAGTTGATACAAGCTATACCTCTATGAGGACAATGTGAGGAAGGCATATGAATAATTTTGCAAAGTAAATGTATTTATGTAAAGATATGTACTTGGCCTGGTTGTAACTCCCATTCTTTGTGGCCTTTTATCATTCACAGATCTAAACTAATATAAGCTTCACAAACACACTCACGCAGGCAAGGAGAGAGAGAAAGAAGGAGAAAGAGAGGGTGAGAGAGAGGGTGAGAGAATGTCAAGAGGCATATAAGTAAAAGGTCTCGCTGAAGGCACTTCACTCTGCAATCTGGTGGAAATGCGTCTCAACACAGCTCGTCCACTCAAGTAACATCGGGCAGAATGGGCCCCAAATCAAAGCCAGAATCAGCAGGGGCCCCTCGGGGTCATTAGAAAGATAGGTGAGTGAAGGACACACAATAATGATTCATTGGCTCTCTTGCATATGCTCCAGAGCTGCCTCTCGTCGCCCTCGAGATAAATCACCTGACGTGCAGGGCTGAAATGGACAACATGGGCCCATTTTTAAAAATGATTATTGTGCTTCCTCTTTATTTTCACAATAATCACAGCATTTAAATAGACATTACAGCGGGTATTTGAAGCGACAATATTAGATTTGGTCATGCTACAGCCCATGGGCCCTTAATGAAAACTAATGACATGCTGAGCTCCTGTCACAGGAGCTCAGGAGTCCTGTGCATCACACTTATGAGAGGCACACGGCGCCTCTGTCATAATATTAACAATGGAAGCGTTTGTCTTTTTTCTTACATGAGAGGTCCGCTGTGTTTATCAATTCTAGACAAGGAAGTACAAAATATGACTTTTGTTTGGCTACTTCCAGGCCTTCATTGAAGCCCCATACCCCCAACCTCTCTCTCTCTCTGTTTCTAATTTAGTCGGCCTAATCATAAAAGCATCACCAAGCAAGCACCCATCGCGGGCTAAACTAAAAGGTAAAAACGCAATTTTCACTCAAGTGCAACAACAACAACAACAACAACAACAGGGAACACGAGGCGGACAAAGACACACACCTCAAACCAGTCAGATCAAACGCCACGGCCGTGGATACACGAGAGAGAGACACGCACACAACCCTTTCCTGCATTATTGGCACACGGACGCTCGGAGGCACACTCTGGGGTGTACGAATCGACACAAGGTCCTCCCGCAAGTGGCACCCTAATGCAGACATTCTCGCTTCATTTGAACCCCCTAATGACCGTCAGAAAAATATGCTCTCAACCATTTTAGCTCCACTCTAGCCTCTTACCCTTTGCTATCGTCTAAAAGCATAGCTTGTGTATAGTTCAGATCTGTTGGGAGGTTCCAAAGGAAAAGAAAAACCGCTTAACCAGGCTTAATGTCGGCCACCTAAACGCACATCTAGCACCCACACATGTGGCATGGGTGACGCTGTGCAAAACCATGAGCACTAACAACGTGCAAAAAAACACGAGGAAATTATTGAAGGAAGAATACATTCACGCTCGATACGCACAATTGTTCCTTGGTAAACTACGCTGTACGTCAAACCTGCATTGTGTCTTCCCATTAGCAACCCCTGGTGGCTTGAGCTGTAGCCATGTTATATAGCTTTATACTTTTCAGATGACAGTTACTGAATAAAACGATTTATTGAGGAAAAATCCCCTGACTCGTGGACCGACTCGTGGGTGGGCACGTTTTATTCATGAGAAATGTTCCACTCGGAGAAAAGCTATATAGTGCAGGTTTAAGCCTCGTCAAGCTGTTTGTCAAGCAGAAAAGAAAGCATACGATGTATTTCTCTTGTGCCTTCGTACATTGTTAGCATGGCACACCGCTTGTGTTAGAGGGTGAGGGTGTAGGAACTGTTAGCGAGCCCGTTGCAGAGTGAACGTTGCTGTCTCCGTATTCTCTCACATTACATTCCATATCCACGCTGGCAGCCCCTCCAACGCTCTATTATTCGAGTCATTAGTCTATTTCTATGAAGCAGATGTTTCTCCATGTCAACAGAGCCTCCCCTGACAAAGCAACATGGGGGAACTGTCTTCTTTTAAACAGTTGCACATGCACTCTTTTAGGGGTTCGAGTCCGTAGGGCTGACGTCCCTGTTGTTTACGACTGTTCTTACCCCAGCCGCGTTGTCTCAAATTCATGTGAAATGGTAAATGCTAGAGAAATGAAACACGCATAGACCAACACTCACCGTGAAACAAAACATAATGCAGATTGGCCAGACGGTGGCGCTATAAGAAGCACGTTTATGTTTTGGCTAATAACGTCTGAACTATAAGTATGTCTGTATGTCAGAATTCAAACTTCCTTCAATTCCGATCTTCGTTGGTATGCAGATGTGTAATTTGGCCTTGAGGCTTTGTCTGTCAGTGGACATTCAATTATTGACCAATTCAATTGAAAAAGACCAAATCAGCTCGGTGTCGATTTGTCTAATCTTCACAAAACTTAAAATATATGTGCAAATCAGTGTGAGTCCAAGGTTACCTGTACAAAACAGTGTCAGTTGTGCTCAAGTGGTGCTGTGGAAAGTTGATACCATTAAATGGCCAGATCTCATTCGCTGTGGTTAAAATGTTGCACACCATCAGCCAATCAAGAACTACCATGTCAAATTAAAGATGAGTCGGCCCCTGGTGTGCCTTTAAACAACTGGCAGGCCCAGTTTATCCATCACTAATCTAGTTAGAGTTGGGGACTAACCTAATGAACATCTCCATAAAGGTGAGTTTCTTCATTAGAGCTCAACAGGTCAGGCTGATTAGCCTCTGGGGCTGTGTGTGCTAATATTTGGCAGACTGGAGGGTTGCCAGCCAAAACTCTGTGATCTTACTGTCGGTTTTGCCTGAAGATAGTCTGGAACCAGCAGTGTTTGTCTGTCATGTGAATTGTAGCATCAATTATAACGTCCGTCAAAGATCTGTGGGTTATCAGCTCTGGAATCCAACGCATGCCATTGTCCATGGAAACTCAGTTTCAAAGTCATTTTGGAAACGTAAAAATGTCATGTACAGCGCGAAACACAAGGAATGGTACTGCACGTCGCGGGAGCAGGTCTTGAACATTGGACCTGTGCAGGACTGATGCGGGGCCCTACGCATGTGTGTGGGGCCCTACGCAATGTGCACAGTCTGCATATAGGGGGCGCCAGCACTGGTCCTGTGAATTGTAGCGTCAAATATAACTTCAGACCATACGTGACCCGGGGGGCCGAGCAGAGAGAGCTTTTGGTTATCAGCTTGGGAGACCCGGGCACAACTCCTGCTGAGGGCGGTTTCCTTGGAAACCCAGCGTAATCATGCCATTTTGGGAATCTAACGCCGTCATGTGACCTGTAATGTCTAAAATAAAGTAAAACAACTTCCGACTTCGCCGCAGGTCTCGGTGGGACAGCGGAGAGACAACTAAAACAACTAGAACCAAAATGTAGGCTAATTGATGGTTGTATCTAAAATATAAAAATATAAAATATAAAACACATGAGAAGGAACAGGAACTGAGGGCTATTATCGTTTTTGTTTACTTAAACCTGCACTATGTAGGTTTTCCCATTAGCAACCCCTAGTGGCTTGAGTTGTAGCCCGGGGGACAAAAGTGAAACAGAATAAAACGATTTATAGAGAAAAATCCCCCGATGATTGACTCGTGGATGGGCGTGTTTTATTCCTGAGAAACGTTCTGGTTCCGATATTTTTAAATGGAGTAATAGCCGCAGTAGAAAAGTTAGGCCTATAGTGTCGGTTTAAATAGCGAGTCATCTGTTCTGTTAGGTTGATGGAGGATTTGGAAGCACTTTAAACTCACATGAAATGACACTAATGAAGGATTATAGATTGCTATGGTCGACGACCGATGTTCTGTTTTGATGTCCGTTGTCTGTGATGGGAACATGTCAATATTAGCCTGGTATATTTTATTTATTGACGTACATTTGCTGTATAATGGGTTAGGTTTGCAGAACAATACCAGCTGTGAACAATTATGCTGCATAAGTATGATGATATCTTAAAAAGTATATGCTAGTTTAGTTGCAATTGTCAAGCAAGTTTTTACTCTGGGCCTATTAAATATGGACATTACATTTCAGATGACGATGTTTCATGAAAGAAAGAAAGAAAAAAGTAGGAAAAAAGGAAGGAATAATGTGTTAATAATGTGTGTAAATATATTGAATTGTAAAGGAAATACTTCTCTAATAGGCCGAATAATCTTTGTTATATGGCCTATTTAAAGTGTATGCTCATACGATAACGTTATTGGGGTAACTGTCTACCCTAGGACTAGACTGCATTTGTTTACAATATTAATGCGTTTACCGTTTAAAATGTGGCCAATAGAAATCCAATCAATGTTATTCTGGATAGGCTACCTAGAAAGTGATTGAAGCTATAATGACGCACAACTTATTAGGCCTATTTTGTTTTCAGCGCATCGAAAATAATAACCGACAGCAGATCGTGTGAAAGGGTAATCGATATCATTATTAAAATACGTTACAAATAAATGACAATAGAGACGAGGCATTCCCCAATGCGTGTTTAGAATTGAAAAAAGTACACTCATCATTCAGCCGAAATGCTTGGTTTCTTTCGGAAGAGAAGGCGACGTCTCTAAATGTGGATAGCAGGTGTTAAAATCTGTACCCAACAAAAAATCCCCGCCGTTGCCCAGAAATGTTCCAGACGTTGATCAAAGTTGACACGTTTTTCAAACGGCCGGCGAACGAGAGACATCACATCACCAAAAAAAACCCCCCCTCTTCTCAAATGATCCCTTTCCTCCCTTCCTCTTCCTCCCTTTCCTCCCCTTACCGGGGGATGATTGCCTGGAGCCGGGCTGAGGGGTGAGGAGGGCTCGTCTAAATTGCAGAGGTCATTACATCCGTAGGATTGAAAGCTTTTCGTTGGGGAGAGGCAAAAAGCGAGTGGATGTTATTGTATCAATTTTACTTGATCGTCTTCATTTTTTCCCCCCCTCAAACTGTTTTCTTCTTTGATTTTGAACTTCAAAGTTGGTCCAAAGAAAGGTGACATTTCTGACAAGAAATCCAAGAGTCCTTTTTCGTTTGAATCGTAAAATAATAACTATTTCGGACTATGTTTTATATTGGTCGCGGCATCAAAGAATCCGCAGGGTTGAATAGAGCCAACATAAGTTGTTAGAAATGTGTAACAGTAGCCTGCTTATTATTGTGGATATTAATGTCGGTAATGTTTTATAAGATTATCCGCGTGCTATTTAATGGACACGCGAGGAAACGGACAGAAATAAATAAGCCTACATGTGTTGTCTCAGAGAATGTAAAACGAGACGCGTCCTACCACCGCATGGCGCTGTAACACCAGCAGAACGACGGCGCAGCACGTTCACACGAGCCTGAACATGGAACTGGAATAATAATAATAATAATAATAATCATAATAATCATAATAATCATAATAATAATAATACCACTATATTACTATTATTGCTGCTACTTCGATTCACGTTGATATCGCCAAATAGACTAATATACAATAATAATAATAAGAATAAGAATAAGAATACCACAATATAATTATTATTGCTGCTACTTCGATTCACTTTGATATCGCCAAAACGACTAATATACAATAAGAAAAATCAAAATCAAAATAATAATAATAAGCATTATTATTATTATTATTATTGCTGCTGCTACTTCGATTCAATTTGATATCGCCAAATAGCCTAATACAAAATAATGATAATAATAATAATTATTAATATTATCATTAATAATAACAACAACAACAACAATACTACTACTACTGATAATAATAAAAACAATAACAATAACAATAATAATAATAATAATAATAGGCCTACCTATTTTTCACAAATGTCCACAATTCAATGTGTTCAAAGAGTATTATTATTTTGTGTTGATCAATCACATTTATTTATCGTTAGGCCTACATTTCCAACAGCCCATATTTTCCAGGGTTATTTTCCTTGGCTAAGCCTTTAACTCGGCCTAATTTAAATTAGCCTACTTTTTAAACACTTGTCTGGGATTCAAAAACATAGCAAAAATGACCCGTTTGAAGTTAAAATATTGACATACTTGTTAAATCATTTGTTGGAAAAACCCAGCGCTTCAGTAATACATTAGCAATTTTCATATTAAAGTGTTTTTTTATGACACGACCAAACCAATTATAGCTGATCACACACCGCGAATAATGAAATAAAACACATCAAATCACTTCTGACACACTAATGTATGTCATCGGGTGTGTTAACACTGTAGCCTATGGTCTAATATAATAGTGTTATCATTTCCTAAAACATCCAAATCTTACCATGCCATAAACGTTCAAATCCCTATTAAGGGCTACTGTCCACAATCCCAAGGTTTTTGACGTCGCTCATATTTATACAGTCTGACTATCGGCGACTGGAAGACGACGTGATTGACGTGTCAAGACGCTTCGTTCTTGAGTCCTTCCTGGCTTTTTTACGACACGACGGTAGCCTCCACTGTATCTTTTTTTGTGTTTGGTGGTGGTCGCACGCACACACACACACACACACGCACACGCACACGCACACGCACACCCCGTCTCTGCGCCATCAAAGAGGATTGTTCCAGAGACGAGATGAGAGCTATATTTCAAATCAAAAGACCCCCGGCCCCACAGTGACGGACTCACACTCGACCCGCTCGCTTGTGGGCCTACCGTAAGTGACACCGCCGATCCGCACAGGAACGTTTAGGATTATGAATATTGGTAGGCCTATATCCGATTGCTTTAGAAAGTTCCTTGTAGCCTATTTTTAACAACACCAAACAACAAAATATCTGATACATGGCATTGAACAGAAACCGAGAATACCGTAGTGAAATACAGGCCTTGAAACAGGAGTTTTATTTACATAAAATAATGTAGAATAGGGCTATTATAATACATTACGAAAGTATTCGTTGCATAAACTAAAGCTGCTGCTATTTGCATGATCAAAAATAAACCAATCAACTGATCAACTGAAAAATCTATTCCCAAATTCAATAATATATGCACGGTTGACTTTGTTAATTATATCGATGTCTATTTATGGTCAGGATGGGATAAACGCAGAGAAGGCATTCCACCGGCGACGCCAATAATTGCATGTTTGTGTGTGTGTGTGTCGCCGCTCACAGTGTGTGGTTGAAGTGTTGACCGTGTGGCAAATAAAAGGACCAATGTCCTCTGATTACTTACTTTATTTAGAGAAGAAGAATCGACAGGATTTAGACATACTGCGTTGCTCCCCGATGCTACATTTAAATTAGTCCGAAGCTTTGGGAAAAACATATTTGACCTTTTAATTATTTTCATAAACTGTTTAATATGTTATTTTGAATAGTTAGGCTCTAACATGACCACTGTTGTCCACAATTAGACATCCCTAAATGATGGTGGTAGGAACTATAATATGTAATTTAGGACTCCCAAAACAGTTTCCTAATTTCAAAAATATTGTGATAAGTTAACTTAATAATATAACCAAAAACAAAATCTCCAAGCAAACAATATGTTTTCTACCCATAAAAAAATCATAATCCATTTGTGCCAGGAAGTCAAGCATATTTTCTGTCTGTCTGTCTGCCTCCATGCGTTGTTATTGTACCCTCCA
>OMKP01047678.1:17382-32348 GCA_900302375.1 Bathygadus melanobranchus | reverse complement strand
GCAAGAAGGTTGTGGGTTCAAGTCCCGCATGGTGCAACATGTCGGGGCTGGTTCCCGGGCCTTTCTGTGTGGAGTTTGCATGTTCTCCCCGTGTTCACTCGGGTTCCCCCCATAGAACCCCACAACAAAAACATGCAGAAGAACAGATTGCTCTTCGGTCCTGTCCCTGACCAGGACAGGACTGAGCGCTTGGACTTGGTCCCCGGGCGCCTTACTGATGGCTGCCCACTGCTCCTGGCTTTCCCTGGGGGAGGACGGTCAGGATGGGATAAACGCAGAGAAGGCATTCCACCGGCGAAGCCAATAATTGCGTGTGTGTGTGTCGCCGCTCACAGTGTGTGGTTGAAGTGTCGACCGTGTGGCAAATAAAGGACCAATGTCCTCTGATTACTTATATTTTATACTACAACAATAATTAAAACTTGAATTATTACCTGACCATCCAAACTTCTATATGATGACTCAAAAAACGTTTTTTTAAACCAAGAACACTATGGACCATCTATGGCACCATAGAAACCACCATAACATTCTAGCAACCACCCAGAACACCATAGCAACCACCTAGAACACTCTGGCAACCCCCTAGAAGACCATGCCGATACGGCGGCACTAGCTCAGGAGGTAGAGCGGTTGTCTGGCAACCGGAAGGTTGCTGGTTCGATCCCCGGTCCCCTAGCTAAGTGTCGAGGTGTCCCTAAGCAAGACACCTAACCGTAACTGCTGTTGCCTTGCATGGTTGACACCGCCGTCGGTGTATGAATGGGTGAATGTGAGGCAATGTAAAGCGCTTTGGATAAAAGCGCTATATAAATGCAATCCATTTACCATCTACAACATCCTAGCAACCACGTAGAACACCCTAGCAACCACCCAGAACACAATAGCAACCATACAGAACACCCTGGCAACCACCTAGAATACCCTAGTAACTACATAGAACATCTCTCTATAACACTAGCAACTGTACAGATCACCCTAGCAGCTGTCCAAAAAACCCAAGAAGTAACATACACAACACCCTAGCATCCACCTTACAACTACAGCACTACTTCACGTCACTCTATCGTACATTTCCAATGTACCAGGTACTAAAAACTATATTTTCAGCAAGCTGCACACCACAATGTCTTCTAAAACGTATTCTTGTTTTTAACAGTAAACAGTGTTTTGTTGGTCAAAGAGGCTTATTGTCAAGTGATTCCAAGTTGTTAATCTGTAATTACATAATAGCCTCAGTAGCGTTGTAACATTTGCCCCATTGTAAGTTAAAGCACCCCTGCCAAATGAGAGAGTGAAGAGATAAGTTTTAAGTTTGGACTCGAATTTATCAGCAGTCTGATTCCCTGATAACAGATGGAAGACTGTTCCTCAGATAGTTATCTTCCCAGATCACAGGGTGGAAGACTTCCAAAGATAGTCAGCTTACCTAGAGTGGTTGTCTGGCAACCGGAAGGTTGCTGGTTCAGAACCTTGGCTCCGCCTAGCTAATTGTCAAGGTGTCCCTGAGCAATACACCTAACCCTAACTGCTCCCGACGAGCTGGTTGTTACCTTGCATGGTAGACACTGCCGTCGGTGTATGAATGGGTGAATGTGAGGCAAATGTAAAGCGCTTTGGATAAAAGCGATATATAAATGCAGTCCATTTACCATTGTTTATTATAGTTAAACAATTAAATAATATCAGTATTTACAGATTGTATTACATGAAAGATTGTATACTATAGGAAATGTAAATGTAAAGATGTCAATAACAGGACAGACTAAAATACAGCATGGATCAATGACAGCGATGTGTTCAGGAATGCACACAGACGGTATCAATTAGGGCCCAATACTGACCGACGATATGACTGTGACATATGACGATATGGATGATAGAGTGATTCACTAGTGGGGCGTGAAATATAAATCTGCACGCATTGCGCCATCTAGTGAACAATAACCGCCTGCTGCGCCTCGCCGTGGTGGAAAATGCTGATATCAGGAACATTTTAATAAGATAATAACAAAGTAGTGCCGTGTTGCAGTTTAAGGGCGTGATGGGAGGACATAGAAAGGGAAAGCCCCATGTCGTGCTGGCTGCTTGCCGTCGTCATTTGACAGCTAATTTCAATAGCATACGGTAGACCAGACTGAAGGTATGCTGCTTATCCACGTTACGTGACGATCTGGTGCGCGTACACGCATGCGCAGTTTGCTTCTAGTTGTTATAGTACTTTCACTTTGTGGACGATGTTTTTCTACTTGTTTTGGTGATTTCCATGCGCGATAACTGTAATACAAGTAGATTGGGACTGCTTTGACTGACTGGTAAGTTTAAAAGGCTTAAAATGGCAAGTTTAAAAGGTCATTTAAAAGTATCGAAGAGCTCAAAAGGGAATGAAAACCAAGCAAAGAGCCCGATGAACAACACTCACCACATAGTGACCATGACCACCATGTGTATGTGTATGTGTATATTACGCTCTCATAACGCGTATACCTCTTTATCAACACTTTATCTACGTTTTTATTAAAACGTGCCTGCCCCACTTTACCAGATAGTCCAGGGAGAGAATATCATGGAGAGAGCCACCCTGAGACAGACCCAGCAGTGCGGTCCCTGGGAGATGAAGGAGAGGCTGGGAACAGGAGCATTTGGCCATGTGAACCTCTACCAACATCTAGTTAGTAGGCCTACATTCCACCTGTTGGATTTAGTTTGGTTGTTTGTTACTATCTCTCTAACTAACACTTAAAAAATAAACTTGGTCGTGCAGCACTTGGTCGTGCATCTATTCTTTATTTGTATCGTATTATTTTTATTGTAATTTGTTTCTTGGAACAGGAGACGGGAGACAAGATTGCCTTGAAACTTTGTCGTCTGGAATTGAACCAAAAGAACAGAGATCGCTGGAGCAGAGAGATACTAATCATGAAGAAGCAAGTACCCCTTGTTGATAGGCCAGCATGCACACAATACATATGCAAACAGTGGACTAGTAAACAAACAAAACTATTTCATGTGTATCCACAAACCTCCGACCACAGGCTGAGTCATGTGAATGTAGTTGAAGCGAGAGAGGTTCCAGCAGAACTGAGTTCCATCGGACTGAATGACCTGCCTTTACTGGCCATGGAGTACTGCTCCAAAGGAGATCTACGCAAGGTAGGCTGCAACTAGATAGTTCATTTAAAACTGCAGGGTTAGGGTTATTCTTAGCTACAGCTAATACATATGTTTACAAATGTTTCTGTCATCTTTCAGATGCTCAACAAGCCAGAAAATTGTTGTGGGCTTAAGGAAAGCGAAGTTCTCTCACTGCTCAGTGACATAGGTTTGTTTCATTTATTTGTAATACTTTTAATACTGTTTGTTTGTTGTTGTTTTGCCATATTGACACACATCAACATTCAAATCCAAATCAGAAATGGCAAAGCTGGTTGAATTTGTTGTTTGCATAGTGTATGCAATAGTTTAGCGTGTGGAACATATCTCATGGCATATTAAGCAATGACAATGAGATTGCCTTTGTGCTTGACTCGCGCAGGTTCTGGTATCCAGTACCTCCACGCAAACAAGATAATCCACCGAGACCTCAAGCCAGAGAACATAGTCCTTCAGGAAGTCGGTAGAAAGGTGCGCTCTACTTAGGGCTGGGCGGTATGGACGAAATCTTATATTGATATTTTTGACCAAATACATCGATATTGATATTGCGACAGTATTGTAGGGATGACTATTGGTGCTTTCACAAAATATTTACACAATGATTCTTGATAAAAATATCCGGAGTAATGTGGATATATTATAATGACTGATATGGAACAGCTAGACCAGTCTGGTTACTTCAGAAAATTACAACATTTTACTGTAATACAGCCTATGAAACGAGGAAAAGCTGACACTTATGCCATATCAATATGCGATATCCAAAATCTAAGACGATATCCAGTCTCAATATCACAATATTGGTATAATATCCATGTATCCAGCCCTATGCCCAGCCCTAGCTCTACTTATCCTACATACACATATGGTCTGTATGTTCTTGTTCTGTAAGTGCTTCATTGTGCTTCCCCACTCATCGTGTACGTGATGAATTTGACCACAGCTCGTCCACAAGATCATTGATCTGGGCTATGCCAAGGACCTGGACCAGGGCAGCCTCTGCACCTCATTTGTTGGGACTCTGCAGTATCTGGTAAGCATCTTGGCAACAGCCAAGTAACTACTGTACATGTATTGGGACATGCAACGGTTTAACAACGCAGTATTGACAATCTGAGATGAGTAGAAGACCAAGTCGTAAATTAGCAAGAGAAGTGCAACGAGGACATCTAGTGGCGAGGGGCGGAAACGCATAAGTGAATTGCGCTAAAACTAGCTTTGATTCACAGGTGGGCCCACTTTCTTTGAACATCTTGCATTGGGGCCCGGCGGCGACTCGCCACGCCACTGCTTGGCAAATATGTTCAATACCAACTAAGGGTCTAAGCATCACAGCCCGTAGTATTCTCATCTCTTGTGCTTTTCAGGCTCCAGAGCTTTTTGAGAATAAGCCCTACACTGTGACGGTGGATTACTGGAGTTTCGGCACGATGATATTTGAATGCGTGTGCGGCTTTCGGCCCTTCCTACACCACATGCAGCCCGTACAGTGGTGAGGACGATACACAGGCAGGCACCGTCGTCATTCTCTCTTCGGTTAAGGTGGGAGATTATTGACTTTTGGTTCCTTTTTTAGGACGAGTAAAGTCAAGAACAAAGGTCCTAAAGATATCATGGCTGTCGAGGACATGAATGGAGAAGTCCGATTCTCGACACACCTTCCCTATCCGAACAATCTCAGCAGGTGCATTGTAAAATTCGCCCTAGTTTTCTTGGAAATTCGAGTACAATAATTTAAAAAACATCTCACTAATTAGTATCCGTGTGTGTGTAGACCCTTACTGGAACCAATTGAGTCTCTTCTGCAGCTGTTGCTGCTGTGGGATCCTGCTACTCGCGGTGGGGGCCCGGACCCCGACAGCAACCAGCCTAGCTTCTACACTACGTTACAGGATATTCTCAACATGAAGGTAGACACGCTGGCTTTTCTCAATACATGTATTAATCTGCACAAAGAAAGTCCTAGCTAACTGGAGGGATTGCCGATTCAATGCTCTGGTTCCTCCAAGTGCTGTCCTTGAGCAAGATACCTTAACCTCTTCCTCATGCTGGTTGTCTCCTTGCCTCACGTCTGACACCACCGCTGGTGCATGAACCATGCGTGCATGTGTGGGTGGCTGTGAGACATTGAGCGGTACACTTTTGAGTGGGCACTGAGGTTAAAGAACAAACAAAACACGCCGTGAGCACAATCCGTTCTCTTCCTCCTCTCCGCCAAGGTGATTCACGTGCTGGACATGACGTCAGCGCAGCTACACTCTATGGTGCTGGGTCCCGAGGAGAGCCTGCACTCCCTGCAGCAGCGGCTGGAGACGCACTCGCACATCCTGCCCCGTAGCCAGGAGCTGCTGCTGGAGACGGGCATCACCCTGGACCCCCGCTGGCCTCTCGCCCACTGTCTCCCAGAGGGGCTGGTACGTATGTAACAGAGCTATATAGAGAGATAGTACTGCAGTACCACGCTTGAGCACCGGAGGTAGAGCGCTCGATGGTGCAGAAGGTATGGGGGCGAACGTGGTGCATGGGCTATTCACTGCTACTGTGCAAATGACATAATCTATGGGTTATTATGAACAAACAATTATTTGGCGTTACACACAATTGACGGCTGTGATATTTCTAGAGCAGTTGCACTTGCACAAAGATTACACGTTACGTTATTCAAATCAAACGTGTGTTTTAACTGAACTGTTTCGGAAGTTAAATGGGAAAAACGACTACTATGAATATCCGCGTTGCGTGCTGCTGGAAAGGATGCCGCTCCTATTACATTGTTTGGGGACCTACTTTTTATTATTGGCACAGATGCAACCTAGGAAAAAAATGACCTCGCATCCACATAATGAATGGTCGCACTCTCGAGATCCTGACCCCAGGTCAGCTCTATACAGTAGCCTACACAAAGACATGCTGGATGGCTCACTGTGGGTGTTCTGCTCTGTAGTCTGGCTGGGACAGATCCATAGTGTACCTCTTTGACAAGAGCCTCACCAAGTACTCTGGCCCCCTGACTGCCAGACCTCTGCCGGACAGCGTCAACTTCATACGTGAGCTATCCACTCCAGTGCTAGTGTGTTCCGCTCGAGTATCTTTTACTTCTAATGCTGTTGTTGCTGTGGTTATTAGTATGATGTGATTGATGTGATGTCCATACAGTCAGAGAGACAAAGACTCAGCTGCCGCTCGCCGCGCTGAGGAAAGTGTGGGGAGAAGCGGTCAGCTACATCTGTGGACTGAAACAGGACTACATACGACTGTACGAGGGTCGGGAGGCAGCGATGTACGTGTACGCACACAAACGCACATGGTCTTTAGCGATGTAATAGATTGGATTCAATCTTTCACGTAATCAAATGCATGCTGTATGAACTCAATTTGGGTTCATTGGGCAAGCAAAGCCATCTGTGTACAACCAAATCATTTTTGACCAAATCACAGACACACATACACACACGCAGACCACTGCACACACGCAATTCTTAACTTGAAATCAAAAGTACAGTTATGCTACATTCCTGTGCGTGTGTAGGCGGAGTCTGCTACACTACAACACAAACCTGACACGGAACAAGAACATACTGTTCTCACAGTCCCAGCAGCTCAGAGCAAAATTGGCCTTTTTCAAGATCAGCATCCAGCACGACCTGGACCTCTACTCAGAGCAAAGACACACGGGAATCTGTGAGTACACTCCAGGCTGTTGTTGTTGCCCAAATAATGTCTGTCCACGATTTTACTATTATTAAGCACACATCCTCACTTGTCTCTCTCTGGTGGAGCTGCCTCTGTAGCTTCAGAGAAGATGCTGAAAACATGGCAGGAAAACGAGGAGAAGGCTGCTGTGTTCGCCCAGGTGGGACTTTCGCCATGACAACCACGACCACTGTATATACAACCGTATGTTGTCAGAGAACGGTCAATGGTACTGTGTGTCTGTGTCACAACTCCTTTTCCTGCAGGTAGCTGAGGTGGGTTATCTGGATGAAGAGATTGTCTCTCTGCACTGTGAGATTGTGGAGTTGAGGAGAAGTCCATTCGCTCGCAGTCAAGGAGACGTTATGGGACAGCTGTGAGTATTTCAGTGTTCTGCAATATTCTACACATAGGTGTATGCGCCCGTATATATATATCACGGTTTGTTGATTTTTTTTTTTTAGGGAGGAAAAAGCTATTGAACTCTACAAGCAACTGAAAGCCAAATGCAAAAGTTAGTATACATTATTTAACCTTGTTAATGTGGTGTGTTTGTGCACATCTGTGGACTGTGCTTGTTCGTCTGTGTGCCTGCGTGTGTGTAATTGATTGTGTCGACATGGCTTAGTGGGATTTAATTGACAATGGGTAATATATTCTACAATATGTTTGTGCAGGTCCTGATCCTCCACATGGCTACAGCGACAGCTCAGAGATGGTGAAAGCTATACTTCAGACAGTACAAAACCAGGACAGGGTGTTAAAGGACTTATACACTCATCTGAGGTACTGCTATCTAAGCAAAGTGCGGGAAAGTATTATATCTCATATGTTAGCATTCTAATGTGGAAGTTACTCACAAGAGTGAAATATGTCAAATGTTTCTGAAAATATGTAGAATGTTTGTTGAAGTATTATATCCTCAGGCAGTTTGCCATAAGTCATGTAAATAGATAAAGCTAATGATAACATAAGTATACATCTGTTACAGATAGTTTTATTTTCATCTAATTACAGCTTAGTAGTAACTTAAGCAAAATGTAAGTTTGCTATTTGACTTAAAGGATAGCCTACTAAGCTTGCGAGGCATCTTAATTGAGAAATGTAGCGCTGTTTAACCATTGTGTCGTCACCCTGTTAGCATGAAGGCCCGACGCAAAAAAGAAAACCACACACACAATGCTTACGCAACGTCCTGAAAACCATGCATGTCGCTCTCGTCTTCAACAGCACCGTATTGGTGTGTAAGCGTCGCATCGTCGACCTGCTCCCCAAGATCGAGAGGGCGGTGAAGAACATCAACGCAGCAGAGGCCGCAGTAATGCAGATGCAAATGAAGAGGCAGAAAGAGTTCTGGTATCTGCTGAAGAGCGCCCAGGTGAGTGCATTGACCCACAATAAAGCTCACCTTGCGCAGAACTCACCCACTCGAGCGTTAGCCATAACGTTGTTTCTTGTTGCTGTTATTACTACTCTATATGTGTGTATGGTTTTTTTTTCAGAATCTTGCTTGTGTAGCAACATTTTAGTTTTGTTTGCTCAAATATTGGTTATATACTTTCTTTGATTGTTGGCTTTGGCAAAAACTCTCTGCTAAATTACTAGGTAGTAAATATTTAACTTATGTATGGTCTTTAGGCCAAGACCAATCCTCAGTCACTACCAACGGTGTACAAGCCAACTGCAAGGTAAGACCACCACAACGTACTGCAGAAACATTGGCACCTCTTGGTGGTATTTTGTGACGGGAGCCTGGTGGCGTGTTTATCGTGCCTGTTGGACTTTCAGTGTGACGGTTCATCAGTTGTTGGAAGAGAATCAGCGTTACCTCAGTCAACTGACGTCTCTGCTTCAGGACACGACCCAGGAGATAGGAAGCAGTGTTATGGTACAGTATTACATGTGAACAGTCATTTAATGTAACATACACAGTATTCTGTGGCATTTATTTTGAAACATTGGTTAACATGGGTAAGAGCACACTTGTATTGTATAATGTATGAACCCTGAAAGCACCTTTTCACCTTTGTTTTCTAGGATGAGGACTGGAGTTGGATACAGCATGATTCAGTAAAATCTCAATCCCTGATCACATAAATCTTTGGATAATGGAGTCAGATAATCTACAGATTGTTACTACAGATAATCTAAATGTATGAAGAACATATGTACACCACCTAATGCTCACTCATAGGATTGTGCATTTAGTAAACAGCATAAACTGCATGTATGGATTTCTACGTTAAAAGCTATGTATGAATGTAACCTCAATCTTCTATTGTATTTATTTGTTGGAGCGAAGACCAAGAATTTGGCTGACAAAACTTGTGTGACACGTACATGAATAAACAATGCCTGTTTACATTGACACTTTATTGTCCGTCATGTTGTATATTGAGGATTGCTAGTATAGAGATTGCTACAGGTGAGCGACATGTTCACTTGTGGATGGAGCTTGGATCACAGCCATATAAGGCTAGATCATGTAAATAGTAAATAGTCGACAGCATATTACCTTTCGGGGATATTATTGCCTAGCTTTAATTTGACGATGTAAATGGCTATGTCCCTGTTTAATTACCATCAGGGTCCCCACTTGAGTAGAGGGGGGATAGTTGGACGCGGTAGCAGAAGTGACTGTAGAGCGAAGCAAGAGCCAGTGGGCGGCGGTAGGAGGATGGCTTGTCGTGAACCGAGTGGTACACAGAGAAGAGCTGACTGTCAAGTGGACTGGTAATTTCTTTCTTCTTCTTTTTTACATACGTCCTTTTTTCACTGGAGTGGTTGAGCGTATATATAACTGATTTTACAAGGCGTTTAGTGGTGTCGGGCGAGCCAGTGAGAAGGCGTTCAGCTAGGTTGAAGAAGCGTTTACTTCCGAGCCGACTACGCGAAGCTAGTTCACCCTAGCTCGCAATGCTATCGTAACATTACTTTTAAACGTCTAATAATAGCAGCGTGCGGATCCAGTGCCAGTAAGTTGGTCGTTTTTGTTGTTGTTGGCGTTACGCGTTTAGCTGGTCAATTAAATGCTCTATTTCAAGAAAATAGAGTAGTGTGAAGGCAAGGCTAGCAGCATTGAGAGACCACTGGGTACACACTACTCTTTAGCTACAAGCTAACCTGTATCATTCTTGCTAGCAACCAGTTTCTTGCAATATTCACTTCAAACTATTCGGTCAACATGGTTTCTTCTCGTTATTCTACTTTAGCGTGCTTTAAAAATGGACTGGACGGCAATTTGGTCCGTCACAGGCTCACGCCTGTAGTTTCCCATAGTACTGGTTGAGTTCATAGTAGCCTGTGTGCTACCAGTTGATACACCCCTGCCCTTGGACTTATCACTTTCCTCTCTGCCCATGTGTTAGGTGTAACATTTCCCGTATGATCAGCGATATTGTAGAACTTTCCTCTCTCTTTTCATGCATGCATGTTTGTATCTGAACTCGTCATGTTGGTCTCTCTGCAGGTAAGTGCAGCAGAGGATGACTATGGCGCAAGTAGGGGCAGTAGTTGCAACAGTAGCAGGACTCATGGCCATCCTGCTACACTCATCCGTTCATAAGATTGAAGAAGGACATCTTGCGGTTTATTACAGGTATTAAAGCGAGCGATGTGTGTATGGCATCAGCAGTTTTTGTTTATTTATATTTCACTGTTCTTGTTTGTGGTCTAGATCCATTTAGATACTTGTGTCATGCTCATGTATTTATTTGTTTTATTAAGATATAGCCTATGATTTAGTTAATTGCAGGATAACTCACTTTAATGGCATGTGTATCCAACACAATTTTCCACTTAGTTCAAATATCTTTGTTCATGACAGTTGAACGTCATTTACTTCAATTGCATGTAGAGATGTATGGGGCAAAACTAAACAGATAGAAAGATAGATAGACAGATAGAAATAGAAATGCTTAGATAAATGAATACTTACATAATTGAATGCTTAATAAAGACATAATTATATAACAAAATGCTTAAATAAATACATAATTATATAATAAAAGGCTTAAATAAATGATTAATGTAATTTAGTGCTTAGATGATAACTTTTTCAACTTGGACCCTATTTTCCCCTTCATTTTCTGTCACGAAATGTAAATTGTTGGGGCAATAGCGCCCCGTCAATGTACGTCCTCAAAAAGTGCTTGTTGTTGCCACTGACAGGCTCAGATTGTCTGACAACATTATGGAAAGGATCCCGACAGAGAAATACTACTTTGTTCTTTACATTTCGCATGATCCCATCTGTTTGTTATTGTGTCTAACAGAGTCTCGCTCAGAAATCTGGAGAAATCTGACATTGTCGAAATCAGCGAAATATTCACCCATGACTGAAAATCTTAGATAACACTAAGACCTCGCCCACACGTATAACACTATTGGTTCACACCAACAGTGTTATAGAAATGATGCCAAATTCAAGATGGCAGCACCCAGTGCATCTTAATGAAATCTTGCATGCTACGATGGTAGATATGTTGGTTGTCGTTGATTAGGTGGAGGCAAATGCCAATTCTTCTGCTTTTTTAGATCAGATTGAGGGCTTCGCTGAAGCTGTATTCACAATTCTCGCAGAGATAGTACAGCCACTGAGGCGGCAGGGTGATATGATGAACTTTCTACATTTCCTTCTTCAGTCTGACATTGCTCCACTCTAGCGGATTTCCGTGGGGGAGGATTCGATTTTTCTCCAACCAATCACTACAGACAAATGTTGCGTAGCCATGACAACATACTGGTTTTGCCGGGGTTTTAAGAGTGGCACAATGTCGGGCGATATTGAGACATGCCGTCTATGTAGAATAAATGTTTTAATCAACAAATCCAGGATTATTATTCAGCAGCCCGAACGCAAAACAGAGCCCATTAAGTGAAGGTTTCTGAGATGTCGGGGTAATTCATCCATATAGACCCGGTGACTATTCTGGGAGGATTTGTGTAAAAAGAAACCACAATCAAAGCCGTAGTCAACAGCCCGACAACAGCGTTTGTCCTGCCCATGGCCCCTGATTGGCTAATCATTAGTCCCTCCGCGGCACTCATTGGATTATCGTTTGCCAGACCGGATAATTGCTTGCCACACCGGTGGAGTGGGCGGATTCAAAGGTCTGGACCCAGGCAATCACGCAGCAGCTGCGGGCATGTTGTCAGGGTCGAGGTCGACATTCTGGTGATCATTCACATAGAATCATAAACACACTGAGCGTTTTGATGGATGACATATACACACACACAAATATATTTATATATATATACTGTATATAAATACATTTAGCACGTATGTATTTAATGTCTCACTTATTTATTGTTATTTATTTATGGTGGCTATTAAGTATTAAAGCATTTATTATGTAAGTATTCGTATATTTAATTTAGGCCCTTAAAACCCTCAATACAATTAGGCCTACATTGCAGCCTGACTGCCTGATTATTACAACCTGTCTGTGTGTGTATGTGTGTGTGAAAGGGGAGGAGCATTGCTGACGTCACCCAATGGCCCGGGGTATCACATAATGTTACCCTTCATCACCACCTTTAGATCTGTACAGGTACGCTCACGTTCTCACCGCTCAAAGCATACGCGTGGCTGCAGCCACCGAGCATAGCAGACCGCGTTCAGCAAAATCACCCTGTTGCATCTTTTGTTTTCAGACTACGCTTCAAACGGACGAGATCAAGAATGTGCCCTGTGGAACCAGGTCAGGTTTCGAGCAGCCTTTGTGTTGTCCTGCCCGGCTAATGCTCATGAAAATTCAAACTGAACTCGGAGAGATGTCATGTCAAACATGGTGTTTGTCTTTTGCTTTTCCACAGTGGTGGTGTGATGATCTACTTTGACAGGATAGAGGTAGTCAACATGCTGGTTCCCTCTGCAGGTACAGAGCATGTTTACACAAATGGCAACTTGAACAACTTGTGGACACTTATTCTTAAGTCCTTTAGGATTAATTCCAAGTGAGCCTTTGTGAAAATATTATATTTTGGTTTCAATATTGAAAAGCAACCGAAGACTAAAAACTATTTACTCTCTTACAAGATGGCTCACTTGCCATCATTAACAAATTAACAAATAACCAGTTTTTTTGTTAGCCAAAAGCTTATTATACATGTGTGTTTACTCTTTCACCCCTCTCTGTAGTGGTGGACATAGTGAAGAACTACACTGCTGATTATGACAAAACCCTCATCTTCAACAAGATCCACCATGAACTCAACCAGTTTTGCAGTGTACACACTCTACAGGAGGTTTACATTGAGTTGTTTGGTGAGCTGACACATTGTCACAACAAAACACGCATGCCCTAATTAATCACACTGCTCTATGTTGTGCTTTCACTTCACTTTTGTTTTTGTCCTTACAGATATCATTGATGAAAATATGAAGATTGCGTTGCAGAAGGATCTTAATGCCATGGCGCCTGGACTCACAATTCAGGTAACTGGGGATAAAATGACATTTAAGTGACCCTTTTAAACAATGTATAATCTGAAATTCCATCTTTTTAACTCCCTTACAAATGATTGTCCCCCACTCCCCACAATTGTCTAACCATTAGGCAGTTCGAGTTACCAAGCCCAAGATCCCAGAGTCAATCAGGAGAAACTTTGAACTCATGTGAGTGTGTCCCCGTTCTGCCACGTCCATAGTGCTGTCCACTTGTGTAGAAGCAGACAGAAGCTAAATGTTTAAACTCTGTGACCGTTGCCAACAGGGAGGCAGAGAAGACCCGCCTGCTAATCACAGCTCAGACTCAGAAAGTGGTGGAGAAGGAGGCAGAGACCGAGAGGAAGAAAGCCATCATTGGTAGTTACATAACATAACATAACATAACATTACAATTCCACATGACCTACATACTTTACCCACAGCGATTCTGTGTGAGCAGCCATCGTTGAGTTAATATGATGCCCCTCAACTGCCGTGCTACCAATAACCCTGTATGAGCCTCCTGTGTTCCTGTGACTGTCCCGCAGAGGCGCAGAAGGTTGCCCAGGTTGCTGAGATCCATTTCCAACAGAAGGTGATGGAGAAGGAGACTGAGAAGAGAATCTCTCAAATAGAGGGTAACGTCCAACTGGCACTCGGTTCTCCACGTTTAACAATTTACCGTTCATCCAGCACTTCGACACTGTTATCCAGAGCTGCATCTCCCTGGAGCGAAATGCGATACATGTCATTGAGGAGCATGTAGGGGTTGGGCGTCTCGCACTAGGAGGTCTACAGGTTACTGTAGACTACAGGTACTGCAGTGAGGGTGCTGGGAGAGGGGAGGGGATGGAAGGGATAATTTAATGTTGTAGTGAGGGGAAAAGCTTGCAGATTGTATTAAAGAGAAAAACACAGGCAGAACAAACTATTAGAAACGTGTTGCTAATTTTTACCGAAGGGCGGGCTGACAAAAGCAAGTTTGGGAACCACCGCCCTAACCGCTAGACTGTCCTTCCCCCTACGAGAGGAGGTTGGCTCCTGTGACGAGTACGTGATCATGTACCCCGGGGTGGTCATGTGTAGCATCTCAACACTGCGTCTTTGTTCCAGACGCCGCCTTCCTGGCCAGGGAGAAGGCCAGGGCTGACGCTGAGTACTACACTGCAGCCAAGTTTGCGGAAGCCAACAGGGTAAACTACTGTGTCGACTTGTATACGTAACTGTTCAACCTTTTTGTGTTTATAATTCATCACATGCTCACATCTCTCTCTCTCTCCTCCCCCACAGTTGAAGCTGACTCCTGAGTACATTGAGCTGATGAAGTACCAGTCCATAGCCACCAACAGTAAGATATACTTTGGCCAGGACATCCCCAACATGTTTGTAGAGGGATTCAACGGCCCGTCCAAGCCGGGACCCTCCTCCGCAACACACGCGACCGCTGCGGACTCTGACTCCCAGCGGAGGGGTCAGTGATTGGCTCTGTGCTGTCTCGTGGAGCGTGCGGATCTTGCCTCATCTGTGGGGGGTGGTGGGGGGAGTGGATCTGTGGGTGGGAAGTATTTGCAGCTTAGGGGAGGAATGAGATTGATTTGCTAAATGGCTTAGAAAGTGTAGGTGTAAAAGCAGGAAGAAAGGTTTCCTTTGGTTAATTCCTGCACTCTTTGGAGAAAGGGGGGGG
>OMKP01047660.1:0-11373 GCA_900302375.1 Bathygadus melanobranchus | reverse complement strand
GATAGTACAAGGTATTGAACAAAAAGAGATGTGAAGATACATCCCAGAGGCAGGGAGTGGGCCTCCTCCCTGCCTCCTACAACTGCTGATGCTCTGGAACTCCGCCTCTGAAAATAGATTCCTGAATATCTTCTACAAGCCCCAAACCAAAAATATTACCGTTATGTTTTGCCTTGCGTCTGCTCAGCAAAATCATGTGTATAAAATGCATCGCAGGACAATATATGCTGTGAGGTAGAGCTAGTGTGCCACCTGAACGCCTCCAACCAAACCAACAGAGTTTTTCCGTTCAATTCAAAAGGAACAAAGGAAATATAGCTCATGTTGGCACAATATTCCGTTTTAGTCACATCATTAATTCCTGTTTTACTGTTGCTGTTGTTTGCAAATACACAAAAGAGTGGTCATACACCGTGTACAGTACGTCCTCCTAAAGTCGACTCCTTCCTTCCTATTTCAATGTTCATTGTATGCCTACAGACATTTGGGATTTACCAAAGCCAATTTCCAATTGTTCCGTTTATTGGGGAGGCGCATGCTTGTTCAGGCAGAGAGTCGTATTAAGATGACAGACACAGATTGTTCGGAGCGGGGGGTGAAGTCATGCACAGCCCAACTGTGCATCTGTTGCCTTGCAGAATACCGCTTTGTGCCACATGATGGCAGTAATGTACAGAGAACTTGGCCTTAATTGACGAAGCCCCGCGCAACGTCAAATACAAGTCGATTAGTAGTTGCTAATTGTATGCTATCTAATGCGTATACATAAATATATATATACATTAATACACTAATATACTGCATTTAGAACTACACATGTTTGTGTACATGCTTTCTTAAATAGGCCTGCACATACAATGCTCTTGAATTAATGTCTATATTTCGCTGTTTTAATTCTAATTCTAATTAACATAATTATTTTTCTTAAATTTTGCTACAAAAAAATACAAAAAACACAATGACTCGGAGCGTCACGTGTTGGTTTATTTTCCATGACACTGGAGTGTTTATTTCCTTTAATACAGTGTATAAACAGTAAATAAATAGTAAATAAATAGTAAATAACGTGTCAACATCCCCGCACCGGCTCGAGTTTGACTCCGCCTCGCTCACGCGGGACTTGTACACGCGCTCTCCTCCACGCCACAGCGTGCCCGCCGTGCGCTCACGACGCCCAGGGTTCCGGAGGAGTGCTCTCCGTTAGTTCCCAGTCACGCGCAGGACCGGACAGCACGAGACGCCCCGGGTACCGGAGGAGAGCTCTCCGTTAGTCCCCCTCGTCACTCAACCCCTCGGCAGCGTGCGCACATTCACGCGCAGGACGGGACCGGACCAGCACGAGACGGACAGGACTCCGACACGAGAGGAGCCCGTGGCCGCTAACGCAACATGTTCCCCGCGTGGCGACGTGGCGCGCGCAGCACGCGTGGCTCGAGGCTGTCGCAGCACACCGGGCTCGAGCTCACCGCCGGACAGGTGTCGGTGTTCTGTTGGATTCTGGTGTCCGCGACGTCCGTCCCCCGCGCCCGCGCCCAAGGTACGTGAAGCGCCTCCTCGCGTTGTTGTGATGAGATGTTTGTATAACGTGACAAACTAAAGTCGCACCCCGTCAATCACATCAAACGTCCAATTAAACACACAAATGGCGTGGGATCAATAATAGATCAGTCATTTGGATCAGATTGTTTCAGGTCACTCATGCCACAATCAGCTCCTCTGGTCACTGTCCGCTTTTTATTGATTTATTATTATTTGTTTTAAATAACATCCAACATAATCTAAAGAGTGAATGCATTTGTTTGTGAACGGCAGATTACACTTAACTTGTCTATCGATTATTTCCCGTTCTAAACATAATATAGAACCCTATAAAGACTGATGCCATTGTTCCTCCAGTGACTTTAAGATGCTCCAGGAATATGAACACCCTGCCCTGCATTAACCCGAGACGTGGCCATGCAGTGTGCTCATGTCAGCGGACCTAATCACACAATTGCAGTGTAAATTGGTGTGACTGGTCACTTGTCATCAGTGGGTGGACGTCCTGTGCCTCGCAGTAATGACTGGATGAGTGGAAATCACCATTTCTTCCTCACTTCCATTTTGATGTTTGATGAGTGAAAAAAAACACAGAATGCTTCATTTCTGTCGTGAAGGCGTGGAATGTATTCCTGAAGGTCCATTATCGCAGAATGTGCCGAATAAAATGGTTATCTTGCTCTACAGCATCTATTTTCACATGAAATATCTTTTTTTCAATCCCTAAAGCCCGGTGTGCACCGTGTTGCCGAAGGTTATAAGAACCAATAAAACGGGGAAACATGTTTGACATACAAATCCCCGGGGCGTTTACTTCAGCAGAGCCCCGGAGAGAGAGGGGACAAAATATTGAAAATCCAGGCGATAGGCTGGATTGGATTTGTAGTCGGTACACATCAGAGGTGGCTCTGCATCCTCAACTTAACAACACTCAGCTCTCACAAGTACTGTAGCAGCAGTATAATCCCTGAGCGGGCTTTTTTAATTCTGTTCCCACTGCACTGGCTGCTATATTTTCCTTTGGGGTTCACTGTGAAATCCCTCCGGCTCACTCTCGCTCTCTGACACACACACACACACACACACACACACACACACACACACACACACACACACACACACACACACACACACACACACACACACCCCGGTGTGTCTACATATACACCTGCTACTTCAAGGAACTAATCAAGCAACAAACCAGCTCACCAGTTTGTAGCCTGTGTTCCCGTCTGCTCCTTTGTCCCTCTGCAGCCGATCTATCCATACCAAGAGATGGAGCCTTCTGCTAAGCTGCCCCACACTCTAAATATGCACTGTGTGTGTCTCTGTGTGTGTGTTTTATTCAAATATTTCCTCTGTGGCACTTGTGGGATTTTTAAGCAAATGGAAATGTGTCATGAATGTGTTTTCCAGTTGTTGTTATTACTTACTTTGAGTTCTGGAGCATTCCTTATCCTTTTGCCTTCATTTGAAAATGTGTGTGTTATTATGCAGCACCGCGCACCGCTAGCTCTTATTAGCATCTTGGTTGTGAGCTAACACCGCCGAGTGCTCCTAGGATACTTCACAGGCTTTTACCTTTCCTCCTGAAAACACACTCCTTTTTCATCCTCGCAGAACCTAAGGCCCCTTGAACGTTCCCTGGCTGCACATTAGCATGGGTGAGCATGGAACGCGAGGTCTGTGAGCCTTTTCATTGGAGGAGAGTCTCCTGCTCGTGTCCAATCCCTGCTTGAGGTCCTTCATGAAGACCACGTCTGCATGTCTCCACATAGGGTGGTGTTACTAGAGACTAGAGAGGGAGCTTTTTCTCTCTGAAGAAGCAGCTAGTCAAACTAACCCTCACAGGGGGTCCTTGTTTGTTTAACGCCTGCCCTGCTAATGAGTGGCAGTGTGTGTGTGTGTGTGTGTGTGTGTGTGTGTATGTGTGTGTGTGCGTGTGCGTATGCATAAAGTCAGGGATGCTCAAGTTCGGGCTCTGAGAATTCCATAAATTAGACAACACAAAGGCGCGAAGGTGTCCCCAGAGGTGGCGCGCGCTTGTTTTTATCAGCAGGTTTCTGGAGTGGCTCCCGCTGCGTTTAACAGAGCTGCCTTGCTTCAGTGCCCCAGGGGATACCTCACGGAGTCCACGGGGGAGACCGCCCCCTGCAGTGCCCCTCTCTCAGCAGGCCGTTTAGAGCGCTCATTTAGACACCTCATTGAAAACACCTCGTAAGCAGCCATCATGGTGTTGTTCCCCTTGTAGCCACCGCTCCCCTCACCACACTCACACACTGGTCGCCTCTGCCGGTTAATAGGCTATGAATATTAAAAGCCCCACTTCAGACAGTTACCGCTGAAATACAGTCACCACGTGTTCGCTTCTATCCTCATTTGGCTTTATGTTTCATATTTATTCCCCAAAATGCATTGAATTTCCCCTTCATCTAGACAGCGTCATTGACATTCTGCCAACCGATGGCTGCTATGATTTTCTGGACGTACGTTATTATGCTGCTTGACAGCTGTCAGCTATTTCTAAATCTTTAAATCGTATGATAATCCACCACGCTTACAAAAAGGGCCATTTGTTGAAAACACCCGGCTAAGTCCTCGTGTGATTAAAACTCCCCGGGTTTGGCAGTGGGACGCACAATAATATTTAATCAGTGTTGCAAACGGATCTATTTTACATTGAAATTCACTCTACAAAACTACGCTATAGACACTATAACATTCTGAATGGGATATAAAACCCCAAACCCATTTTGTGTCAAAATATAAAATAACGACGTCGTGAATTTCCATGTGCGCATATAGCTAGCATACTGCACTGTCCTACAGCCATAATCTTTTAGCCATGATGTTAAACCTGACATATTTCAGGATAAAACCTTGCCAACACTTTCTCTGATCTGATCATAGTTTTCATTTGGGCCACTGTGTGAGGGTGGGATTGCTGTAATCTCAGAGCTGCCACCGTATAATTACACACGGTGCATATTTATGGCATATTCATCTCCTTGTTTGGTGACACGTATTTAATTAAACATGTTTACTGCTGCGGAGACTCAACAGATGCCTCCTGAAATTTGGACTAAATGCTTGTTTTTTGTGGGTCTTTTGTGCCCAGAAACACCAGCTTTTGGCGTTTTAGTGTCGCACAGACTCTAGGGGTGTGACGGTACGCAGAAGTCCTGGTTCAGTACGTTTCTTGGTTTTAAAGTCCTGGTTCAGTATGAAGCTCGGTTTTAAAGTCACAGTTCAGTACGTTCCTCAGTTTTAACGTTGCGGTTCAGTACGTTCTCCGGTTTTAAAGTCCCGGTTCAGTACGTTCCTCGGTTTAAAGTGATGGTTCTGTATGATTTCGATAGAAAATAAGGCTAAGATTTCTCTTCATTTATCAAGATTAAGTTATAAACATATATACATATATATATATATATTATAAACTATAGTTTTTGGTAAAAAAAAAAAGAGAATGAAAAAATGTATTTGTCCACATTGTGTGCAGAAAGGGCAGATCTGCTGCACCAACATGTCTCCTGCAGATGATAAAACCCTCCACTAAACAACAGCCTGCGCTGCTTTATAAAGGGTTAGTATGATGAGTCGTACCGGGGCTCAATCACTTACAACATGTGTTGAAACTAGACTACAACAAACTAGACTGTATTCATTCGGATCACAACACACAACGTACCGAACGTCGTGTACCGAACGGTATGAATGTGTGTACCGTTACACCCCGAACAGCCTCAGGTGAAACAGAGTGGCTACACAACTTCTACGTAAGACTCCTGGGTCCCCCTACTTTCAGCCTCTGGCTGGTTGGGCCGTTGTTGCCGTGACGGCAGAACTTACTGTCTACATTTATAAACGTATATTCCTTGTACTTGTTTTCCTCTTTTACACTTGACGAATGACTGCAGTTCACGGAATTGCTGAAGAACAATTGAGTGGCAATGCTGTGAAAATGATTTAGCTTCGAGAAGTCTTTAACCAGCTCAGTCAAGCGACAAAACTGTGTTTATTGTTCATAATGCACATATAATGAGATTAACTTGTACCTCAGGGTTTTGGCATACACCCTTTGCCCAGTAATTGCCATTTGTCCGCAGGGGTATGGTAATGGGTGTTTTCATGGGGAAACGGAGCCCCATTTCGCACCATGTGTCTGTCATAATGCCATGTCTGGCCAGCTCATCGGCAGCAGGATTAACTGGAAATACTTCTCTGGTGTAGTTCAGCATTTCTACATTATTGTACGGATTCCAGTGGCCTTGTTATAGGAATTACGTGGGCCTGAGTATAAGCAAACGAGCTCTCACAGAAATAGTGTTTAATCAGCAATGAGAGACTTATTGAGTAAAATATGTGCGTAATGAAAGTCTACGTTTCAGTCGTGAATCATGGCTTTTTTTTGTCGGCCCTTTTTCACTAGCGGGACATTGAAGATCAATCTACTAATACAATGTAATAACTCCCTCTTTAGCTCGGGAGGGTTATGGCCAATTGGAGTCTTATGCAGAGTTATGGTTTTTAGCAGCGTGAGCCAAGCCCTGCTCCTATGGTTATTTTAGCCAGCAGCTCAGCCAGGTTTAGTTTTCATGTTGCCATGTTTACTGAAAGAAGGCAAAAACGACACCAAATAGTTTGCATATTAATTCCCCCGGCTCAACGTCCAATCAATCCAGCCAAGAGATTCTCTACTATCAGGAACAAAAGGCCCAGAGCTGGGAAAACTATTGACAGAGAAAATGACCTTGGATCGGAATGGCACACAATTTGTTTATTTCTTTCTCTGTGAGAGACCATTTCTTTCTCTTTACTCTGGGAGCCAAAATGGTGGTGCTTGCTGGTTTGACAAAGCTGCATTCCAAGGAGCCTTTTGACAACCCCCCCCACCCTTTAAAATGGATAAAATGGACCCATTACCCCTGTCTGGGGAAGCGAAGGGATGCGCTGAGACAGTGTTCATGGACCAGGCATCTGTCTACAAGGCCCCCATGTAAACATTTAAACTACACAAAGGAAACTCCAGTTTAAAAAGAAAACTGCAGTGAGAAACAATGCACTTTATAGCACAACGTGGGCTTTGAGTCCATGTTCCCATTCAACCTGGTCCTCATGGGGACCGCTGAGTGTGTTCTTGTGTTGCGCGTGGAATGGCAAGGAAGAAGAAGGAGGAGGCCCGCTACGGCGGATAAATGAAAGTAGATGGAGGATGGGAGTAGTTTCCTTCTTCCGTGGTGGAAGAAGATTGTTCCTAATGCTCTCTGGTGTTTTTTCCCCAAATATATACTGGCATTCTTTACATTGAACACTGTCCCTCACCCAACGCACACACACACAGCTGTCCTCCAAAAACGAGGAGCCTGCAGCCTCTCCTGGATATTGTGCAACATCACCAGAGGCATCCTTCCCCAAAATAAATACTGGGTCGAGTACACCTGCCAATTGATGTCCCACTCAGTTCCGATTCTGGGGAATAGAAATGTAATGTGGGACTGGCGCACAGCGGCATGCAGAGCGGGGAGTGGACTGACACGAGGGGAACAGCTGCTGTACCTCGGTGTACCTCATGTTTGTTTCACTTTCACAATGTGGAGTACGCTTTCTATGTGCTGGAGTACCTACGATGTATCAAAGAGGATTGTCTTAAATGCTGCTGAGGCTGCTCCTCGCTCTCCTTGCATTCTTTTCTCGTGGTCGCTTAAAGAAGCAGCCCTTGCCATTCTTTGCCTTTTCTGAAAAGCTTTTTCTTCTCCCAGCATTGTTCTCAAGGCCAAGGAGCAGATGAGCTCATCTTCATTCATGGAGGTGGCTTTGGGCCGTTTGGGTATGTGGTGCGTTGCGTGGGTTAGCGTGGAGAATGGAAGCCTGCCTAATCCGCAGCACACTTCCTGTCACTGAACATGGTTCTGGTTCAGAAATGGGAGACCTCCACGCTGCAGGGCCCGGTTTGACGTTCTGCTCAGCCCGCTGTTGGCAGCAGGCCTGCCGGTCCTGCTAGTGAGCCTGGCGCATTGCCTTTGGCCCCGGCCCAATGCTTTGTGCTCAGTATTGATTAGGACCAGAGCTGAGCCTCGCTCTCCATTGTCCCGGTTCGGCCCACATGGCATAGCTTATCTGTTTGATGTTACTTTTGTTTCCCTTGGTTTTTTTTCCTCCCGTTGTTTCTGGGGTATTTTGCTCTCCTGACGCCCCTGCTTTCTGTCTCACCTTCAAGACGGACGAGCCCCTCAACATCAGTGCCTACCTTCCCCTCATGTTTTGACATCGCTCTACCTGCATGGTGTATCGACCCACTCCTTGAAAGCAAGCCGCCGGGGGACTTTAGTGTGTGCTTATACATTCAGGGGAGTGTGAACTGCAAGGAGACCACCTGAGACGCCCCGGAAAGTCTGAGCCCAGAGTCCCATGTTGGAATCCTGGGTTGGGTATCTTCATTGATAACAAAAGTCCCCCTCCGTTTCCATACAAATGCAAAAAATAAGTTAGGGCCAGTCGCCATTGCAGCGCGTCAGAGGCACTTGAATGCACACTCTATCTTTGATCACTGTCCTTTCGGTTCACGTCAGTGCGGTTTAGCTCGGGAAAAGTCAGGGAGATGTGCTGTGGGCTGACAGGGGCCCTCTGGGGCCCCCTTCTCTACCCCTTTATCTGTTGTGGGGCCTTCAACACTATCCATGAAAGCGCTGCAGGGATGCAGTCTCAAAGCATATGCTGCTGCAGGTGAAAGCCTTCACAGATCAGCTGCTAAATCACAAACACAACACAATGCAAAGTTTGTGAAGCAGAACAACCCAAGGATGGTAAACATGTGGGAAAGTGTTGTAACTTGAGATGGAGTAAAGTCATGTAGGAAATAATTCAAAGGATGGGCAGATATTGGCACCGCATTTTCTTGTTAAAGTTTCTTTTAATTTCTTTAATTTTGGGTTTCCTAAATCAAAGTTAAAGTACTTAACAATATTACTTATTAACAATATGGAGAGGAGGAAGAGGAGAGAGGAGAAAGAAAGAGGAGAGGATGTGAGAGGAGAGTTAACAAGACAAAGTGACAGTACAAACACATATGGGGAGAATCATTACATGTAGTCACTGTGACCCTTATGTTATGTCTGTAAAAATGTTAGGTTGTATGGCGAAGATTCAGTTACTGGTTCATCAACTAGGCTGCAAACTTGTACGATTGTTCAGTGAATTTAATCAATGGTCAATCAATTTAATCAATGGTCAATATCAAAATGTGTTAAAATGTATCCTCCTTGACCCAGATTCATGAGCCAGAAACACCTCTGCACCTCCACCTCCCCAGGAATAGAACAGCTCACCAGCATCAGTCATCCCACTGAGATATGCTGCAAGTAATTGTCTCACTTAAAGGTGCAATATGTAAAAAATGTACTGTACTAAATCATAAAATGACCATGATATTTCATTAGAGATGAAGGAAACATGCTAAGTCAGAATAGTGTCTTCGCCGACAACAAAGCTACAGCCAGGATGTTCTCCATTCCAGAACCTTTGCTTTTGTTTTGGTCTGTGCTATTCTCAGAGTACCCCGGGTTGCCAGATATGAAACTAACTAACACAGCATGCTGCAGCCATAGAAGCAAGCACGCAAACTGATCAAATGAGATCAGATGAGTACTAGCTGAAGAATCACAGCTGTTCTAAAACACAGGTAAATATTGTAATGAAATTAGAAAGATGGACACAGCTTAGAGACCAGAAGGGTTTCAAGACGGATGCTGAGTTGGCTCATTTTTTCCTGAACAGGTAAAATAGATGAATCCCAACTGAGGCATTGCTGCTCATATTACTGGCAGTTGGTGATTGCTTTGTCGTGTTATTTTGAAATCACAACCCAGCTCTTTTAGTCAGAGCGCTCGTAGAGTGACACTTATATCAATGCTCTATATAACATGATATAATTTGCAAACAATAAATATAACATATAAATTGCAACATGCCATTTGACCGACGAATTTGGACCGTAGTACCCATTTTAAACACTTGGTGTCATTGTTAAATATATCACCTTTAACTTATGAATGTATTGTACATTACCAATACATAAATGTAGGGTTAGGGTTAGGGTTTAAGTAAGTAAAAGTTTGAGCCTGATACATTTATTTTAATTATGTCCACATGTCTAAGCATCAAAGCTGGATATATTACTAGGTTAATAAGGCATTATAACTATATTATTAGTACTATAGGTCTGGGAGTTTGTTTCTCGAGTGGTAATCCCCACACTCACTAGTACTCACTGTTGTTTCCGCTTTGAGAAACAGGAAGAGCAGCCAAGACTTTAAACTAACCCACAGCCTGTTAGCCTGCTATATGCTATATGCTAATTGTAACCAAGTGCTTTCATAGCTGATATCATTAGCTAGTTATAATAAAAGCCTTAGTAATAATCTCTTTTGTTTACTTTTACTATAGGCTTCACATGGCCAGTCGGTACATGACAGAACTCAGACAACATCGGATTTTAACAGGTTTCGGTATTTAACTACGAATCTTTGAATATATCTCCGTAAATGTAGCGATTATCAGAAGCTTTACATTTGAAAGTGTGCATTCGGGCCAGCCCTCCCTTCCTCCTGTTACGGTCACAGACTTTTGGACAGCACATTTATTCATATCGGTTAATGGTTAATGGCCGCTTAATGAGTGTCGGTTAACGGTCACAAAAAAATGTCTGAATTAGCATCCCTAATAACGTCAATGGACACTAAGAAAAACGAATAACACAAATAATTATGCATATTTGTGCAGTGTATACTACTGTGAAGTGTGTGTATATATAAACATATATAAATACATATAAATATATATAAATATATATATTACTCCTTTTCCTGGAGGGTACCTGGATTAATAGATAGAGTACAAGGCAGAACTAGCATTTTGACAGTGAAGCATGGGTACAGCAGTATGCAAATGAAGTCTACCATGTGTTTCTGACTGGAATGATTTAGGATCCGTTTGAGAAAATCCCCTCTGAGGTTAAACGGAGAGTCTGTGGTGCATTGCACCTCTCGGAGCAACCAACACCGACGTGGATAGAAGAGATTGTGGCGAGATTCCCCTTTTTATTTGAATTTCAAAGGCAGCTTAAGAGTTGAACTCGATAAAAGTGTTTTAATGTCTTTAATTCACTCGAGCAGATATACAAACACACGTTGTCGAGACGTGTGTGTGTGTGTGTGTGTGTGTGTGTGAACACACAACACACACACACACATACACACACACAGAGGCAGAAACAGAAAATGCTTTGTTATCTACACTGAGCTTCCTCAGAAGTAAAACCAGTCATTTGGATGCTCGGCACATCTGTTGTAAGTGGGGCATAGCCGGCGTGTGTCCCACGTGAATACACAAAATCCAACAAGCAGCCATTTCACTATAAAAGTGGTGTTCTAACATTCCTCTGCACCCACCACTTTACAATTTAGCCTGTCGCTAGCATATTGTCCTTTCCTCTCTGTGCCCGGCCAACGCAAAAACATGGATGGTTCGAAGAGGGTGGGGGTAGTGGTGTTGAGGATGGGTTGGCTGCTGTTGGCTGTGGTGGTGGTGTTGAGAAGGGGTTGGCTGCTGGTGGCGGTGGTGGTGGTGGTGGTGTTGAGAAGGTGGTGGCGGTAGTGGTGGGAAGGGTTGGTGCTGGTGTTTGCAGGGTTTGGGTGGTGGTGTTGGGTGGTGGTGGTGGTGGTGTTGGGTGGTGGTGGTGTTGGGTGGTGGTGATGTGGGTGGTGGTGGTGTTGTTGTGTGGTGGTGGTGGTGTTGTGTGGTGGTGGTGGTGTTGGGGGGTGGTGGTGGTGGTGGTAT
>OMKP01047652.1:2869-12964 GCA_900302375.1 Bathygadus melanobranchus | reverse complement strand
AAACTAAACTAAAATGCAACGCCACCGCTCCTCTGCTCTGGGTCCCCGGGGACGTTTTCAATCGGCTCTTTTAAACTGAGTCTGAGGTTAAAACCCCCCCTGAAAGAGGGCCGAACTACGCAGGACACGGGTGCAGCGTGACGAGTCTGTCGCAGAACGCCCACAGCAGAGCGCGTCCATTAGGCGTCCGTTAACTGAAGCTGCGTGCACCTGCGCGGGCATCGCGCGGCTCATCTCCATTTCTCCGCAGCCGGTCTATTTTTGTCTCTCTGCGCACGGCTACGCGTGTTTACTAAACTGTCTACTATAGCGAATAATTTCAACTTGCGGATGCCCTTTCCTTTATTTATTTATTTGTTTTTGTGGCATTCTCCCCGCAATCTCTGACCCTCCTGTAATCGCTCATTACATTGTGCTCCTGCGGTGAGAAGCGAGAGGTCGCTCGGTGAATTCAGTCACACATCAACCCCCCCGGTCGCCCACTCACAGACTAAACCTATTGCAGAGCACGGCCACAAGTGACAGCTTCGTAGGGTTTTTAATGGAAAACTTTGATTGCCGTTGGAAATCAGAACACGTACAGGGAACGTGGACATTAGCCAACAGTTGAATTATCGCCAGTGTCGACATCACAATGTTTGGCGTTTTATCCTTGTCCTTTTGACACGTTGTTTGTGTGTTTGTTTATTTCTTCTTATTTATTTTCTAAAATACATGAACACATGTTGCATCATGAATGAGTGTACCTTGTGATGTTTTGAGGAGGTAAATGTTGATTTGACCTAATACCACAGTTATGGTAATCGCAAGTGTGAAAATTTGGAATCAGGTTTATATTTATGATTGGGAAATTAACTGTATGCTAACTTGGATGAACATCGAGGTATTTATTGATTTGTGTCTATGTCCCTGGAAAACTACTCGGAGGTACAAAGAATAAGCTTTTAACTGAACAAAAAGTCTGTCATGATCAGTCGCGATGACTGTTAAAGCCCAGAGAGAATGTGTCTTATCTTTCCTGTGTTGACATTAAAACAAACAAAGGCTTTTTTTCTTGTTTAGCTCCTGAGCTAATGATTTTATTCAATTGTTTAATCCTAAGAGTAATTGCCATCCATTCTGTCATGGTGTTTGTATTCATAGTATTTACTTATATACATAGTTACCATTTGCAGAACTGAACAGAAAACATATTCAGTGGTATCTAAAGGTCAGGAAGTCTAACTTTTACATCCACAATATGAATAAGCTATTGTCTTTTGAAAATTATCCATCTTCATCAATCGATTGCATTTGGCAACAAATGTGTTTTCTTCAAGTGCTCAGATTGCCGGTCTAATAACACCAGCTTTTTTTCCTTTGTCTTTCCCTTGAGCTGCTGGCATTTTGCAATTTCCTTCAGGATTAATAAAGTCTTATCTTCTCTTATCACATTTTTGTGAAAATGCTCAGGCAAAACTTTCGCTTTCACCAAGTGTTAGCAATTCCAAAAATCCTCCTCCGGGGTCAAAGGAAAGACAATTCTTGTGTTAAAAGGCAGTTTGACTGTTCCCTCGCCTGGTGTTCCTCAGTCGCATAGCAACAACCGTCGTGGTAACAGTGGAAGTCAAGACCCGGCCTTCCCATGGGTGTCAGTTCAGTGCCTCGTGATGGAGATGCCAGTTGGAGACACGCCCCTAGACCTTTCTGTTATTGGTAAACAAAGTGTTCTCAAAGCGGCCTTATTTATTTATTTACTGCCTCCGTTCTTCACATACACAGACGCAGGCCCGGTAACCTCAATCCATTCGGTCACACGTTGAAGTTGAAGTCGTGGTATGATATCGAACCTTTAGCCACGGCCGCACCAAACATCCACAAAAAAATAAAGTGCCTGTGCAATAAATGTGAGTAAATGCAATCCTATTTCTGTTTTAGCTTTGTTGCCAACATAAGGTCTGGATTTTAAAAATGATTGTTTCGATAGCTTGGTCAAATCAGTATGACGATACAGTTATAGTAACCAATGGAGAAATGTCAGCTTGGTAATTTTTGTTCCAATTTTAATAGCGTCTTCTGTCATAGTACAAATGAGAAATGACAAAGGGCCAAGCTTTTTATTGACCGGTTGACATTTAAACCATTAGAGGATTCCTAGCCTTATCCAATCATCCCTCCCCCACAGACAAATGTAATCCTCATAACAGACCCTCCAACATTACCTCCTCCTCGCTGAAAACAACACACCCATCGCCGCCGGAGACTTGAAGTGCCCTGCCGGGGACTAGGATTAGCACCCAACTGCCTCAGAGGTCTACTGTCATGTTGATGATGAGCGAGATGTACCGTGCACCATGTAATACTTGGTGACCTCTTCACCTTGTGGACTCATTTCCACGGTCATATTATGAACACGTTAAGGAAAAGTCTTGTTTCCTCGTCGTTTTACATCCAAAGCATCTACTGTACAGCGTTCTTTCTTTTGACATTTCACTTCTCCCGTCGTCTTCATAAAACGGCGATTGTGTTAATCGCTCCGCACACACGCCTGATATG
Organism: Bathygadus melanobranchus; assembly: GCA_900302375.1. NCBI lineage: Eukaryota > Metazoa > Chordata > Actinopteri > Gadiformes > Macrouridae > Bathygadus > Bathygadus melanobranchus. Next base: position 10,429 of record OMKP01047652.1, on the reverse strand, counting down.
AAAAGACTTTGGCGGTGTCAACGCTCCATCCAGGCCGCGAACCCCCGCGTTGAGATCCATACAGTGAACCGAGTGAAGAGCCACCGTTCACCTTCTGTCTCTTGTCGGTTTCGATCTTTCCGAAAAGGCCACCCATTTAGCATTTCCCAGCAGCCTGCTCTGATAGCAGGGGTCGGATGAATAAATAGGCCTGTAGCTGACCGATCGCTGCGGAATCCAACAATACAGACAAGATCGAAACATATGGCACACAGGACAGCATTGGCAGCGAAAGGAAGGACACGATAGCTACAGCATTACTGCTGAACCAACAAGACAGCCACCGAAATGCTCACTGCAGGGAGTCATCCAGACTAACGTGCGGGGTGCAGATATTACCGTATTACAGTGAAACGTGTGTCGACGCCATCTTACATCAGGGCTGTGTCACAAAGTCCCATCTCGGCCCGTCCAGCTCACTTCATTTGTTCTTCATCAGATGCTTCACGGCCAGGCATGACTGACTCCGTCTCTGGAGCTTGCCCAGCAATGGCTGACAGGCTCCATGAAATACCGCGTGCCACTGGCCGTATAAAATATGACCCTCTGTCTAAATATTGTCATGGTGTGCAGTAGCTCTTCTTGGAAATGTGACGTGGCCTCCGCTCCGCACACAAGTTATGTGAGATTCAGCGTTTGACGACAGAGGGTGCTGGGACCAGCAGAAAGATGGCTGTTTAAAATGGCCGACTCAAATATATCATAGGCCTTTATTTAGTATTTTTGGTGTGAGGGTGCGTGTGTGTGTTTGTGTGTTTGAGCGTTATTCTGCAGCTTGGTTGACTTAACCTAGATCAGTCAGTCTTAAACTGAATACTATTATTGTATGCATTTTTACCCAGCTGATGCATGGTTGAAACAATTACACCAAAGAATTACAGCTTAAATATGACCTTACATATCGTAATAGACACTCAACACAACACGTTTAAATAATTGGAAAGGTACATTTACAAGAGATATCTGAGGTATTCCTGACAGACAGAAACCAAACGAGACTATAATCCACATAATAGGCCTATAAGAAACAGCATAGCAATACAGTGTGTACAATGTTACTGAACAGGCTTATAAAATGCGTTCTTCTTTCAAACGTTCTGACTAATGCAAAATTGTATGGATTATGCAGGGGAGGGGGGGGATTTGGACCACACTTTCAATCCTGGATGCATTAAACATCAATTAAGCACAGAGCCACTTCAAATGGTGTGTATTACTAGCACCCACTGGGTGGCTTCAGGGCACTTTATCTTCTGCTTGAATAATTGCTGTGTTAATGAGCCGCACTGTCGTTTGAACCAGGCCACCTTTACATTGTCATGAAGCCCATGAACAGACACAAATACGAACCACATCTAGTGTGGATTTCAAATGCGTTTTGTGCAAAAAGCGCAGCATGTTAGGGAGGCTGAATTGAAGGCAGGACAAAGGAGAACGAGGCAGAGGTAACCTCTGCTGTTTCTATTCAACAACACGAAAGACACTGGCTGTAACAGTCGGGCTCACCTTTTAGAAGCACTTGATTGGATAACTTTTAAGTAATTTGTTGTTTTGCAAGACCAATGTAGATGGCGTCGTAAAGTTAATTGAGTATGTTTTGGCAAACTGTTTAATAGGAAGTTCCTCACAGGCCAACATGACATTCTCAGAAAGGGAATTCAGTGAAATGTCCACTCAATGAGCCCAGTCTGCCTGTTGGGCAAAAATAACATTTTTGTTAAGTTATTGTGATTACTGTATGCTTTGTTTGCTGAGAAGCTCAATGAATACCATGTCAAGCTTGACCAAGTTGTCAAGCTTGACCAAGTTGTCAAGCTTGGGGTTCAGAGAGGAAGTTACTCCTCAGTCTCTACCTTTTAGTCATCATTATTACTATGGCCATTTATATTTTTCATATCGTTGAGGGTAGAAAAACATTTGAAGTCTTTGTTGAATACTCTATTATGCTGCGATGTAACAGACCATTGCTATGGATGCTATTTCCAACCGTAGAATATAACTGACAATTATTTTTTTGCGGAACCAATACAATCTTTGTCTGTTATATTTTGTGTCAAATAATTGATCTGTAATCAGCAGGATAATGTAAATGGTAAACTGGTCAATGGATTATTTATATAGCGCTTTACATTGCCTCACATTCACCCATTCATACACCGACGGCGGCGTCAACCATGCAAGGGAACAACCAGCTGGTCAGGAGCAGTTAGGGTTAGGTGTCTTGCTCAGGGACACCTCAACACTTAGCAAAGGGGGAGCCAATGAACCAGCAACCTTCCGGTTACCAGACAACCGTCTCTACCTCCTGAGCCTCGGAGTCCTTCATCACCCTGTCAGAGTTTATTTCGCAATAATGACCAACTCACGGTACGTTATCCCTTACACAGCTTGCCTTTCTTTGTTGCTAAGCAACCAGGTAGACGCTCTCAGTTGGTGTTTCGGAGGAATCGAGAAATGTTTGCGTTAGGTGAAAAGTAAAGGCAAATGTTTTTCTGCGTCATTATATTTCAAAATATAACACGGCAGCCGTTGAACCTTTATTTGTGTAATGCTATAGTACCAGACGCTAACACATATGGACCGGTGTTTTAGTCGGTGACACGTGTGCTACTCCGCACAGTCGAATCTGTAGTATCTTCTCTCTGTGAAGACTTTAATCGGTCACATCATAAATTACACTGTTTGTGCTGACAGCGGACTAGTGCCTCACCCTTATGCAGCACAGCGTCGGGGCTTCAAAATAGTCTCCTAAAACAAAAAGTTGCTGAAAACAGCTTGAAATTTGGAAGGACATAATATGGTTCTTGGCTCTATGCATTTGAGCTTGGGGAGAGCTGGTGCCAAGACTTAACCATAAGATAACTGGGACAGCCTTTATGTGCACCAGTGTGATTGTCAGGACAGTAAAAGATAAGTGACACTTTGAGCCATTCTTCAACAACTGTTAGATAAAAGTACATATCCATAGAAGCTTTTTTTATCAGTTATAGCACCAACCATAACCAATGTGTGCTGATAAAGATCACACGCGTGTCAAAGTGTCTCACACCAATTCCTCTAATGGGATCTTCTACACTGTCAATGTAACTAGTATGTCTGTCAACATGTTAGAGACCCAGCAACGACAAGAGCCTGCGTATCCAAAACACTTTGTCTATCATACAGTAACATGGGTTTCTGCCCCCTCCACTAACGACTTACATCAAAGTAAGCGTAAAAGTCAATACAGACAGCTGGACCACAAACAATAATATCAGCCTGTACGTATTACTTTTCAATATTTTATGTTGTGCTTGGCTTGGGCTTACCTCTTACAAACTCTAATAAACTGGCCGCTGAGCTGTCACCCTATTGGTTATATATATACAGTAGCTGACTTGTGGCAGACACATTTATGGGAATGATGGCCTGTAGTGTGTTGGCAGCAGGTGTGAATCAGGATCCTAGATGGAGATGGTGTCACAGGGCCCCAATCATGGTTGTTAAATGATTCATTGTCATCCAGCTGCCAAACGTCCCCTGTCCTTCAATGGTGATGGGAAAGGTATTGCCATTGATTTGCCACAGGTTTGTCACCGTCGATGGAAAAGAGATGACCAAATACAGTCTTGGCGTCTTCCAGAATGAAAAAATGAATGTTCCTTCTCTGGCACGGGTGTCACCGTCTTAGTTTTGAAAGGGCTCTGCTTCAAGCTGTTAACACAATGATTGAACAACGTTTAAATTGCAATAAACAGATCGATTTACCATTACCTACAAGCATGAAAGACAAACGCTGGATTCAATTCACAATATATTAACTGTTTTCCCCGTTCAATTAGACTAGTTTCATGAGCATGATAACAAATATCCTTGGTGTTCAAGCATTATTTAAATAACAAATTGTTGGGCTATCACGTTTAATCATAATTTCCCATCCATATGTGGAGAATTAAGAGACGATGACACAAAACCCCAAACAATTCAAAGACCATACCATAATGATGTGGTAATACACATAATGGCATCATAATGTGTAATATAATGAAGCTGTCTGCCTTTTCAACCATTTATCTATACATCTATCTCTATCCATATGGAACCCTCTGCAGGACGACTTGAAACTGAAGGATGTATTTCTCATGGACAATTTGTCTAAATTGGAACTGGACAGTTCTAGTAGGCAGTGTCCGTGTTTCAGAACCTAGATTGTTCGCATGAATTACAAACCGATTTGTAGTTTTATGTTTAAGCCGGAGGTTCCTGTATTCTTGTCTGTGTCCTTTTTGTTTTTTTGTCTCTCTGTAACCCTGATGTATTGTTTTAAACTGCTTTCTTGGCCAAGTGGCTGTCAAAAAGAAGATTGTAAACTCAATGAGTCATCTTGTTAAAAAAAATGTTATTTATCTGTCTTGCTCTCTCTCTCTCTTTTCTTATTTGTTTTTGTATTATTATGAATTTCGCAATGTTCAACTCCTAATTGCCATTTTAGCCAAATGTCAATATGATAATACTGAAATACAGAGACATGGGGTGCTGTACTGTATACAAAGTGGTGGGAGGTCTATGATCCTGGACCTACACATGTGAACCTGAAACCTTCCAAGCAGGCCTGGACTCGTGGAGCTAGATGCGACCGTGGCGTTTTTGTTGGATAATCAATATGCTCATAAAACCGTCCAGTGGCTATTTGTTCTCTGTGATAGAAAGCAAGGTGGAAAACAGTGTGTTTTCAAGACGTTTCCAACTCGTAACTAACATATATGAAAGTAAAATTGAACATGCCAAACCAAGGCGAACTCCATTGTACACTTTACTTCAGGGATTTTGTTTGGAGAGGGACGTGACTAGCATCCCACTTAGCTTGTCACTAGCATAGTAGCATACATAGCTAATCCTGGTCTATCTTAGGCTACATTTTAGTTATTGCATTTGATAATACGTGTAACAACATTTTGGGCAATTGACTTTGAAATAAATCCTTTTTTATTTACTATTTATTTATTTACTTGTACAGCGAGCTGTATGGACTACCCGTATATAGAATGAACACAATAGTAAACATGGACTATTGGTGAAACTAAAAAGAGCCAGTGCACAAAACAAGGTACTTGTTGGTGATTAGTAGCAAACACCAGATAGGCCTAGCAAGGTGAGAAACACAACTACGTAGGCTACATGCATTTAACTGCATTTTGTATTACATTCTTACTTAATACCCAACTGTCTATGCTGACTAAATGAATTGGAATGAATTTGAGCAATCAAGCTATTAGATAAAACTCCAGGTAAAGGGTTTGAGTCAACACACTTGGACGATTGCTACTTGCTGCTGACGATTTTCATCTGGTTAGTTAGGACAGTTCTCAACACACGACTTTCCTTGTCCTTGTGCATGAGACAGGCCATGGCAATGCAACAGTAGCCCACTAAGTTATATAACGTCTGGTTGGTTGCAACTTAAATGCTTTAGTATTGTGTACTGATGTGGCACACTAACTTTAAATTGTTTCTCAGTGTCCGGGTGGACAAAAGAGGTTATCAGGAGTTTTACGGCAAGAGTAAAGAAACCAATATTATGGATACAATCATTCTGAAAGAAAAGTACATGGATTCCCAGGTACATATTTGCTTTGGATTGCTTTATATCACAATGATATATTGTGTTAAGTAATGTTTTGTATTCAAAGTGATTACTGTTTTTATAGCTGAAATAAAATTGATGGTTTTGGGGGTTGTTTTAGTATAGTCTTTGTGATTAACATTTTTATTGTTGGCTTTAGGGCTGAATTGGTGAGACATGCAGTACATTGGGTTTGTTTAATTGTTTTTCTTTCTTTTTTTTACAGAGTTTCACTGCGTACAGAGCTTTGCCGGCGAGGATGTCTGTATCTGCTGGGAACCTAATAATACATCAAAAAGGCTCAAGTGAGTTTGTGGGAACTTGCTCATGGTGGTTACGCCAATTATAACCCTAGCTCCTATTTTAAACAGAGACATATATCTCACCTTCTTTCATGAAAAGGCAAGGCAGCAGGTGAGGTGGAAAGGATCTGGAGAAGGTATTTCATTGGTTTAGCAACTTCAGGACTGAGAGCCGTGGAGTCAGTGAGTGAGACTCGTGTAATGAAAACATGGATCACTTCATACACGGGCATGTTCTGCAGAACCTTGTGATGCTCCCTAAGAAACTGGAAGTGAGTGTTTCAAGGGTTCCCCATAGACTGTATATAATGAATAGACGTGGCCAACGTAACGTCACCCATTGGTTTGTGGACTAAAGAATGTCATGTACATAGTCCTTTTTAAAAAAAATCTTGTTTAGTTTATTATATTTTTCATGTACAAAAAACTGCACCATAGGCACTATTAGAATATTATCTTGCAAATAAACATATCAGCATTAAAGTTTGAACGCAATTTATTCAGAGACGTTTGGTATTTTGAGGCTGTTTTGCAAATTGATATGTAGAGGGTAGAGCAAAATTATGTATCAAGAAATATATGGGAGTCTTTTCGGTTTGTTGATTTCTGTTTTGTTGTAAGATGGATCCTTGTAAGGCTAGTAAAACATGTTGTTTTTTGTGTCATTGCTATTGGGCTACAAGTTGGAAGTCTATTAAATCGATAGTTCAGCAAGGAATATGACCACCGAGCGCCATGACTTTGTCCCCAACACATTATTTGCCCTAGTTCACAGGGTCTCTTTACCCTACTCCCAATTGCCGCTGCTGGCCTGATTTTTGTTTTCTCCAGCGAGTCAATTCCCTTGCTTTCTGAGGGCAGCTTGGCCCATTTGCAATGCTAGAATGCTGTATGTTTTATTAATGACAAAACACGCCGCAGGCCCTTTCAAACAGAACCTGCAGAAAAAAAACTACTTGAAACTGGAAAGTGACATTAGTGAGTCTTTACACAGCAATGTGTTTTCTTTTATAGGGTTATCATGTATGTGAAGCCATTTTGATACTTCCTCAAATGTTTTGCGAGACGTACCAACCTACACTGTGACTTTGAAGTTTCACTTAAGATTTCCAATCCTGGAAGTGTCTTAATTCAGGGGTTATTAATTCACGGAAAAGACCACTCTAAATTTTGTCAAAAATGTTCATAAATGAAGTGATACTTCATTCAACAATGCTACTCTGAGTTAGCCACATACACTTGGTCTTATTCAATTACATGGTGAACAGGACTTAACACTGCTTCTAAAAATCTTATTTTATGTGATTTTGAAAATGTAATAATTTAATAATAACCAAAGGTCAAAATCAAGTATTTTCTTTTACTAGTCACTGAGGAGGAACGTTTTTGGTAAAAATGTAATAACATATCTAAAAATAAATAAATATACGTATGATCATTTCTGAACACTATAATTGATTTGCCAATATTAATTTGTACATGAATATTGAGACGATGCAAAATAAACTCATTCAGAAAAAAACGTTTTTGATATTTTCAATAGTCCGCATGAAGCAAAAATAGGTTGACTGTTTGTTAAATAGACACATTAATTAATTAATAGGCCCTATTGAAAAT
>OMKP01047650.1:0-10017 GCA_900302375.1 Bathygadus melanobranchus | reverse complement strand
TACAATCTAAAGTGATTCATGCAATGTGGCCATTTGTCTCTATGTTTGTACATTGTATGTACAGTCATTTCATATTCTAAACTGGTCAGAAAATAAAGGAACTAATTGTGATTTTTAGTCTTGCTGATCTGTATGTAGTTAGATGATGTGACAACCTAATATTTATCTAATAAATATGTATTCAGATGATACCTGTATGCTGCTGTGTTCTTGTCATTTGTGCATTTTTAGAACCCCACAATCACTATATTTAAAACAGATTAGGCTTACACGTGAGAAACAGATGGCAGAATATTTAACTTTCATGTAGGATTTTAAATTAACGTTTTCTTCTGATCATATGCACACGTAGCTATCGCTGATGAATACAATAATCTTTACAGGTGTAATAACACACGCTGGCCGGTGGGGGGCGGTAATACGACCTGAGGTGCGCAAAACTCCAGAATTTTAAAGAGAACAAGTTTGACTGCAGGACAGAGTGGAAGTGTTCCGTATAATTCGCTCTGTACTTACAAGCGAAAATGCTTATTTTATCAAATAGACTTAAATTATGTTCGCTGGCGTTTAGCGCTGCACGAATGTGCAGTAGTGGCGTTGCGGGGAAGAACCCCGTGGTGTATTTTGACCTTGCTGCCGACAACGAGCCGCTGGGACGAGTTACTTTCGAGGTCAGTAAGTTCACATGTGCGCAATTATGCGCATGTCCTTCGCTGTTTTACAACGACTTCACGGTGTCTGATCTTCGCCTGTTCAATGGGTCATGTAGCCATTATCGGTTCCAAGTGTTCTTGCTTTAATTGGCTTTCTTTCTTCACAGCTGAACGCCGATGTTGTGCCTAAAACAGCAGGTAACCCAACAGTTACGTCATCCGAACGTGTTTCTACAGCGCCAACACAGCGCCAAGTGCCAAGACACTTGTTTGGCGCAAACAAGTGTCTGGCTATAATTATGTTTATGTTCTCTGTCCCCTCCTTCAGAGAACTTCAGAGCACTGTGCACTGGGGAACACGGCTTCGGATATAAGGGGTCCATTTTCCACAGAGTAATCCCCCAGTTTATGTGCCAGGTTAGTTGCACATCTATGGCCATGCCGTTTGGTCGACGTGATGTTAATGACTTAGTTATATATTGTTGTATACTTCAGGGTGGAGATTTCACTAACCAAAATGGAACTGGGGGAAAATCCATCTATGGATGGAAGTTTCCAGATGAGAACTTCAAGCTGAAGCACACCGGACCTGGTAAGTGGTCTATAATGTTTAGATTTACCCAGTGTCACTATTGGCGGAGTAATGGGCAGGTTTGAACAGGTTGAGCATCTGAGGCCAGTGGAAGACAGTCGTAAAATAGCAAGAGAAGTGCAACGAGGACATCTAGTGGCGAGGGGGCCACAGAAATCTATAACATCAAGTCCTTTTCACGGGATTACAACACTTTAGTTCATGTGCACACGCACCTGCATCTCTTGATGTTGTGCGGTCAGTAATCACTATTTTGCATCTCGGCGTCTCAGGTATCTTGTCCATGGCAAATGCTGGCGCAAACACCAATGGATCACAGTTCTTTATCTGCACCGAGAAAACCGAGTGGTGAGTACGCAGAAACCAGGGATGGACTTGGCCCAAAAAATGGCCCTGGACAGCCCCGCGGTCCCACAGATACTAGGGTTAGTGTGTATGTATATGTGGGCAGTCCTCAGTCTCTCATCTCAACCTCGTGTTCATGAAGAACCCTTTAATTTTCTAATTCGTATCTGAAAAAGCCACATACCTTTGACCTAAATAAAACCGTTGTAAACATGTTTGAAAAAAAAGATGTTTATTCATCAAATGTTTTTATTCGTCCGGTGAACGGTAAATTAATTAAACGGGAGAACCATGATATAAAGGCGAGGTTATCCAGGTAGACAAATTTTATACGATAACACTGTTCTGCATAAACACACCACACCAGATTTTCCTCACGTCCAAAATACGAAAATGAGGTGTTCCTAATCCCATGGTTGCCAAGCAGAAGTATTCATGATCTGTGATTGGATAAAAAAAAAAGCTTTTTATGTATCTGTAGGCTGGACGGCAAACATGTGGTGTTTGGCAGCGTGAAGGAGGGACTGGATGTGGTGCGGACGGTGGAGGGCTTCGGTTCCCGGTCCGGACGAACCTCCAAGAGGATCTCCGTCTCGGACTGCGGAGAGCTGAAGTAGAGCAGCGGGCCGCGGCTCTCTGTTCTTAGCCGGGGTTTTAATGTGACTGCGTGGCGTGTCTTTACACTGGTCTACTCCTCAGAGTTGGTGAGGAACGGCGTCTGTGATTGGGCTAGCACTCATGTTTTTTTCATTGAATGGCATTGATCGTTTTTTTTCGTGGCACATCACACATTTCCCATGGGTACATTTCATGCCCATACTTTTCAATGTGAACTCAAACTAGTAATAATGCAACCAGACGTTGTAATGTTTTGAATGGTCCGTGCATAGATTAACATGTGGTAGTGTTACTTTCAATTGCTATGCACTAAACTGGATTAAATCATTTTGTATTTCAAACTTGTGTGTATTTAGTTTCCATCTGGTTTGAAGCCATAAACTGTGGTACACGACAATGTGCTGACTTGTATTGACTACTGTCGGCTAAAATTATCAGCAGTTTTCTCCAAGAGAAATGTGAACACAGCCTTAATGTCATGTACTTGTAGCCCCTCTTCCTGTTTAGCTTGGAAGGTTCATCTTGAGTCTCTTCATAAAGGGCGATCTCTGGTCCAAGTGTGTTTGGGTTTTCCTGCCAGAGCGGCCTGACATTATTTGGAGTTTTTGCGCTGTGTTTTAACTGGCAGATCCCTTCTGAGACCTGCTGCCTTGTTGATTTTGTTAATTTAAAGTAATCTTAACATATCTACTGCCATAAAGTGTCTGCTGGAGCTCAGTTTTAAAAAGCATTTTACTCTTTTTAACTAACTTTTTAATTCTGTGGCTTGTATGGCTATGGCTGTTTATGGAATTTGAATATTTCGTTTACGCAACATGCATGGATCACACTTAATACAATATTTTAATATAGTTTAATACAAATATACTACCAACCCTTACATATAGGTTAGTCAAAGGCACCAAGGGAAATGTATGCATCATTCAAATACAAGTTATGAACAGTCTGGAACTATGTCAAGTTATGTACCATCCAAAAACACCGATCATACAGATCCATCTTATTAAAACATTAGTAGAGATTTGTTGCATATTTTATACAGAAAATACCTTGGTACACAACTTTTGTTACTGAAATATACAAATGTAGAGGCAAATGTCTCCCGTAACATAACTCGTAACCAAATATATAAAAAGATGTCTAACATGGTAGGAAAGCGGCTACTCCAACCTTCCTGAATTCACAGCTTGTAATGTCGTATTGTTCATCGTTCCCTAACTTCAACTGTCCAGTCCTTCACATAACGACCAGGGCTCAACTGAAATGAAGAGACTACGAGCCCTAACAGGTTTAACCTGTCACAAGAGTACAGGACATAATACTGGAATAAAAACCAAAACACAGTAACATGTTATACAGTACGATAGTCGTAATAAAAAAAATTACAAAAAAACCCTTGGTTGTGAGTAAAAAAAAACATGGTTGGAAAGGTTTCTGGGGCGTTAGGAGAGGCCGGGCGGAGCTGGAAGTGATTCATTGTTACGCTGAGTTATTGTACTCTGCGGCAGTAGTAGCCGAGGACTTTGCACTTCTCACACAAGTGTTGTGGGTGTTCCTTGCTCTGGTCCGACACGTCCAGCCCATCGGGTTTCTCTAGAGGTCGCTACGGGAAAACACACAGAGCGCTAGTTTAGCCCAACGTTAGCTTAGCCCGCCGCGTGAGCTATCACGACGAGGAGAACTATTCACGCCAATAAAGAAACGGCAGTAAAATAAAAAGTGATTTGTTCAATTTGATTCCAGTGATTCTGTCATCGGCAAGCCTGTTCTATTCATTACATATTTTTGGATTTATTGTTATGGGGTTAATAACCCCCCGATAAACCAGGCAACTGTTTTCATACTGCCTTTAAAGTCTCATGGGTCCAAGACAACCAAAACCAGGAATCCAATGAAAATCTGTTTATTTTATGCGTTCTGAAGGTCAGACTCCTACAGCGTGACCCTAGCGCACAGCAGTAACCCGGGGAACACAGTGAGACGAAGACAAACCACAACGATCGTGTTGATACTACCGTGATATGACCGGCCGTTACCTGCTTGTGAGGGTAGACGTTGATGCGACACTTTATACACTCTTGCCCCATGTTGGCCCAGGAATTGCCGCTCATCCACTTCCTCTTGCACTTGGGACACTTGTACTCCCCGAAGCACCTCTTCTTCCCCTGGTACGGCGTGAGACCCTCTCCCTTCGGCCGAGCCTGTGAACCAAAGACCCGGCCCCAAAGCCAAGCCGCCACAACATCAGTCAGTGTTTCGCCCTCGTTTTGAGTACGTTGTCACCAAGAAAAACACGGGATTGCGCTGGACTTTATTTTTCCCTGAACACGGCCTCGGCTGCCGCGTCGAGGCGAGGCGTGTTGTGATTGCATGTGTCTTTTTCTTTTTCATCAGCGTTAATAAGACGAGACTCATCTGTTTGGTTTTGTTGGAGAGCCGCCAAATCAGAGCATGAGTCAAAGGGTAAAGCTATGAAATGCTCCAACCGCGAAAAAAAGAGACAAATCTAATTGGGAATGAAATGAAAGTTTTTTCACTCATCAAAAATTGTTGACACTTTTAGGAGAGGTTTTTAGATGAATTTACGAGAGAGCAGGGAGAGAGATGTTTCAAACTTTCCCATTTGAAATGGACTCCCTCACTCCCTTCCTCCCTCCCTCCCTTCCTCCCTCCCTCCCTACAGCTGGGCTCCCTGGGGAACGTCAAGGAGGCCTAGACACGTCTGGGTGGCCAATGGGAAAGGCTTCTCCTCCACAACACACATAACTCTGGTCCTCAGTCATCCCTCCCAGCTGCCCCGAGCCCACCAATCACAGCTCGGGGAACCGACTCAGAGGGAGAGCAAATCAAACCCAGATGAACCCTGCCCTTGTAAAACATGACAAAATCCGAAAACCATCACAAAGTAATCATCCTGACAAGACTGGTTTGAATTAAAAGCGCCTTGGCTGAAAAGTAGGGCATGTCATAATTAGGGGTGGAGTGATGGAGGGGCGCGCGACGTCCAGCGGCCTACGCAAAATCTTGTTTTGATAACGTAGTAAAGAAAATAAGAAAAAGGCATTTGGGACGGTTTCACAACGTCGAGAGAAACATGTCGGTGTTGCTCTACAGACATCGGAATTCTCTGAGATATGTTTCTCGGGTTCTATTCTGTTATTGTAGCCAAGTCACATAACTCCAAAACCAGCTGCTGAAGAGAGGAGTGGTCAAGTGTTTGAAGTATGGCCACTGTGAGGCGCTGTGTGTGTGTGTGTGTGTGTGTGTGTGTCCTCCAGAGGTTAAGAAGGGTCCTATGGGTACCAGAACCTGGCCCAATCCCCATTCACCCCTTGCCCCTACCACTTTTACTTGTAAGGGTAGGGTGTTCCCTCTTTCGACAAATGTGTTACTTTTTTGTAAGTCGCTTTGGATAAAAGCGTCTGCCAAATGCTCTAAATGTAAATGTAAATGTGTTCCCATAGAGAGCCTAGGCCACGCCCCTTCTGGTGTCCCCTATGGGACTTTATTTCGAATAAAACTTGTACGGTAGTCAGTGGAGAGAGAGAACTTCTTTTTTTAATCCTGTTTGAATTATGCCATGAATTACACATATGATGTCAAGAAACAACGTCGTACATTTGATCGTTTGTCACACTTCCTAACGACAAACTGTAAATAAACAATACAAATATATTAATTATATTAAAGTATTCAGTGTCTGTGTTCTTATATACACATTATATTGTGCACGTTGTAAATATCAATATACAATGCTGTCTTGTACTGAAGGTATTTCCCACAAATGCATTTTGTGATTTTTGTAAGTTGCTTTGGGCAACACACACATTTTGACCTGAAACTGAAACGCCACATAATATGAACACCAATATGCAATAAGAGTGAAAGATAAAAAATAACATTATATTTTCACCTATACGGCCCTTATTTATGTACTTTCACAGGAATAGTACAACTTCCTTCGTAGTGGGAAGAGCTTGAGTTGCATAATGGCCGCCCTCCCCTAAACACAATCCACAAAGAAACAAATAAACACATTCATGTGGCCATCCTGCCACCCACCAGTGGGTCGGGACCCATACTTCCACTCTGATGATCTAGTCTCACTTGTCCGCCCCTTCTCTCCCCAAGGCTGTGGCTACAGAGAGAGAGAGGGAGAGAGAGAGAGAGAGAGAGAGAGAGAGGACCGAGCACAGCCTTCCTGAAAGAGGAAACAGACTTTTTACTTTGCAGAGCAAGCAAAACAAAACCCTGTGTGTAATCTATAGAAGGCCACCAAGGGCCGCGGCGCAGTCCAGAGAGTTTCCAGCAGCAGCGGCCCTCTCAAAGAGTTTGGACCGCTGGCCGAGTTTTGAATGTGAGCAAAATGCCGAACTGAGACTCATAATGGTTTCTAAGTTCCTTGAGACAGAATTGGTAAACCACAAGGAAAAGGTGGTGGTGGTCGTTTGTTGTAAGAAACACACACAATAATTCCGCCCACATTCCTGATTGTAATGACTTTCTCTATCTGGAATCAGTGCTGGAGCCTGACCGGCAACAACAGGCCAACACTTTCCAACTGTGTCAGATAGTGTTGGCCTGGGTCCGTGGTTCCTGGAGAGAGAGAGGGGGGCCCAGGAGGTCGGCTACCTCCCTCTGCCATCATCTGGAATCCATCAGGATAAACAATAGAGAACACAACCCCCAACTCTCTCTCTCTCTCTCTTCATACGCACTCTCTCTCTTTCTTTCTCTCTCATTCTCTTCTTACACTCTCCCTCCCTCCCTCTCTCTCTCTCTCTCTCTACCTCTCTCTCCCTAGGGACATCCATCCTTGAGAACTTGAGAAGACCAAAGGCCTCAGATGCCATGTGTGGTTCACATACACACACACACACACACACACACACACGCTGACAAAATCAAAGAAAGTGCTCTCTCCTGCTGTATTTGAATTGCACCCCCACCACCCCCACCCCCAGCAGCACCAGCAGCACCAGCAGCACCAAAGACCAAAGACATGCTTAGATTGATAACGTTGGTTCATCCTGGCTCACGTCATGTCATTCATTCACAGAGTAAATCAGAGCGATGAGGGCCTGTGCGTGCCGACTGCAACGATTCATCACTTATTATTTTGGGATATGCACGCAAAAAGCCGTTTCATCTAAGACCATCTAAGAAGTCTCATTTCGCTTCTCCATACAGTGAACAAGTCAAGTCCACGTTGTTGTTATTTGCACAGCACTTAATCCCGGTTGCAGTCTCAAAGGGCTTCACAGGCCACATTATACAATTTGAATTACATTTGTGTTCGTTGATCATAAATGCACAAATGTGTTGCGGCCACTGCAAACTCATCAAACGTCCAAGGAGAACACAATGGCTGTAGCGTTGTTGTGGGAGAAGCCCGTGCTCCGTTGTTTCCTTCATCTCTGGTGACATATCCGATCTAGTACTGTAAAGCCGTTACGTACATGCACCTTTAAGGTGCATGTACAGTCCACACCCCGCTGCAGATGCGTTACGTGATTAGTGTGAGCGCCGGCCTGTCCGAGGCTGCAGGAAGTCGGAGGCGAGGAGCGTGGGTTCGACACAGTCAGCGTTGTCGAGCGGTATAGCTGTGCCTTTATGTTGTGACGTGCAATGCAGCTGTTGCCACGGCGCCAAATGTGCTACAGCACCACATTCCGCAATGCGACGGCCTGCGGAGTTCTCTTCCTTTTCGCAAAGGGTTTGAGGAAAGAAGCGGCCATAACGCCAAGCGCGGCCGTGAACCGCAGGAACCGCTCTTCGCGGAATCGAGACGCGAGATGCTTTCCGAGCCTCGGCCAATGGAAGCAACCGTGTGTCCTGTTCTACACAATGGCATTTCCTTGTTCATCCCACAAAAATACAGAGTCCAAATGTTCCACGAATGGAAAATGAGTTATATACATGTGATGATTCGACTTCTACTGTAGGCCTACGACTTGTAATTCATACGTGTCAAATTAGGCACGTCAGCGAGGCGATCGGGGGCGCTAATGTACATATATATGCAACAATACCGCTAGAAACCACAGGTGATCATTTCTCTCTTCGCATGACTCACACGTGAATTTCCCATTGGTCCATCATCTGGAACATTTCAACTGGATAGTCACTCCACCCACGCACATCTGTACAGAGACACGCAGACACACACACACACATAAGCCATCTCCCATATCATCCCCTGCCCCCTATACGAGTAAGCGCGCTTTAAGCAGAAACCCCAAAAATCGCCTGTCAAGAAAACCAATCACAGATATCCACACGTCTAACTGACAATACACCGCTCTCGCACAAGCGCTGGCTGTGGTCAAGCTGATGTCTTGTACAGCTGGATGGCCGTATTGGGTTTCGCGTCCAGTGAACGACAGGGGCAGGTGTGCTGGTGGAGACCACTACTGGCAGCAGAATATTCCCATATTCCCCTTAAAACGCACAGCTGAGCGAGATTCCAGAAGGGGGTTATCAAAATGTAAGGACAAGAGATGGGGAAGAGTTGTTACTGCCGTAACGGCTCCCAGCTTCACAGGGTGTTTCTCCCCGGTTGACTGAGGCAGTGAAAAGATTCAATGTCCATCCAACGCAAGCAAACCCCAGCTGCCCCCGAGACATGGACTTGTGTAAACTTACGGTTGTTATTTTTGTTTCCTTGGTGTGTATGTATAGTCACAGTGGGCATTATATGTTGTATATTGCTGTACGTTCAATACAACATTTCATTTATGTGCTTTCATTTTGATGGAAATATACTCATTATACGTTTTTTAATCATGTAAATATTAAGGGATATTGAAGTGTCAGACTTTTAGAATGACATCTCTTCAAACTTAACGTTATGTTGATTTACTGCAGTTATCAACTTAAGGCTTAATCAAAATATTAAAAATGCAGTTGCAAAGCAACTTGTAATTGTAAGTTTAACTGTTAGTAGCCTCGTTTTTAACCAAAAACTACTACTGTCAAGTAAACTAAAATGAAAACAGTGCAAATAATTATGAGCTGATGTGAAAGTCCACAGTGATCCAAACGTTGTCTTTTACCTGCTCATATCCCATGACCTGCATGGGTGTGACCTCCTCGAGCTCAACAGGAAAACATTTGAATAACCCAGACAGAGACAGAGACAACCGGCTTTCATCTGACTTCATGTCTTTTGGGGGGTGTTTTGTTTCACCACAGAACCTGTGTAGAAACTGTACGGCGTGTCGTTTGGTTTATCAGGAGGGAGTCTGCTCTGATCCTACATTCCAGTGTTTCCTCTATCTTCCTCATCCCCCTCCTGTTCCTCCACACAGACACACTGGCCAACAGCAACACCATGCACACTTTGGACTGATAAAAGATTTAGTGGCAGTAAAGTTAACAGCAAGGAGGTAAGGCACAGGCCTAATCAGTGAGTGTTGGCAGAGATTCACCAGCATGCAATTAAGATGAGGCTGGTTGAATCTCTCATCTCGTTAGGGTGTACGTCGCCCACAGCAGTTTAAACTCACTGGTACATGCATGATGTGTATAGCTTTAGCTGAAAGAACAAAGAAATACCTTCCATTCCGTTCCATTCCATGCAGTTTGAATTTAGACATTAGCTGCAGAATTAACAACACAAATATACAAAGAGAAGAAGCCCTTTCTCTAACTCCCTCTCAACTGTCGAAGGATCCTCTGTCCAAAGTCATCCATCAGATCTGCCAAACCTCTCTCTTGTGTTTCATCTTCAAACCTAATTAAACCCCTTTAATATGGCCATCAGCGGGACACATGGGGGCTTTAACACTAAAACATATCCATGCTTGT
>OMKP01047631.1:0-10536 GCA_900302375.1 Bathygadus melanobranchus | reverse complement strand
GAGGTGATTAGTGTCTGTCAATAGGCCTACTCCAGACCAGAACATGCCAGCATTACCGAAAGTCAAGGTGAAGAAGAGCGAGATATGGCACAACAGTTGTGATAAAATATAATGATGGAGGTGGGGGGGGATCATTTGTCAGCCGAATCTTGACCTGCTGGAAGGTGCAGGACAGATGGACTGCATTTATATAGGACAGATAAACTGAAGGACAATTTATACATACATATGCCTATATATACATATATATATATATATATATTATTAAAGAACAAGGACTTGAACAAGGTGTTGAGTTTAGGAACTTCATCTCATGCAATCAATAAACAGGTATGGCAACAAATTCTGGAAACTGACAATATGCCATTGTCACATTCCAAAGCCCCAACACGATGTATTACTTCTCATTGAGCTGGGGGTTTATGCTGCAGAAACATAAACCTTAGCAGGAAGGCAATTTGGTGTGAATGAGTCAGGCAGTTTTCTTAGTAAATCTGCAAACCCCATTGTGTTTCGTGCTGTATACGCGAGGGTGGCAAGGGTGGAGTCCATTTAAGTCTGGGATGGGATTTAAGTCAAGACTTACACATAAAGTAACAGTCTGGGCTTTGGCACCGCACCGCACAGATCTTGATTTATGAACCCAGGGATAGGTTATGTGATTAAATTTGACACAGGACTAGGGCTCCATCCATCTGCTCGGGTGGGGGGGACCCATTCTGTATAAGCTCAAGGCCTGTCCCACCCTTGCTCCCTTAAAACTCAACTGTCCCTCTAACAGCCCAGCTGTAACCACAGATGAATTGTTATCGCTCTGAAACGATCCATCACGGTGCACTGAGGTTAAGACGCTCTGTCATTCTGTAAGGACAGTAGGGATCAACTGTTATCGACTAAGAAAAAGTCATATTTTGTATACTGTGTGGTTATTGTGCTCTGTAGAAAGAGAACAATGCACAAAGACAAGTTTTATCAGTTTGCGTGCATCCAAATGAGGCCAATGGTGACATCACAGCTCTGTATAAACTATTTTCATTTAAAAATATCACAGAGTGCCGCGCAAGCACATTTCTTACTGGTGAAGTAAAGGCCCCTACCCTACCCACTAGGCCGACTGACTGGGAAGAGGGGGAGTGATCAGGGCTGTAGTGTGGAGGGTCTCAAGACACGCGATTTCACTACGCCCCCCCCCGTAGAGTCGGCAGGGCAAAGATTTTTTCAAACCGGTTTCATGTCATCGAGCCTGACTCGCGTAGTGTGGGGGGGGCGCTGAGGCTGAGATCTAGGAAAACGTGCCAATTTGCACAGGCACAGATAATTGGATAGTAGAGTCTTCATGTGTGTACCCCCGCATGTTCCCAGTCGCCTAGCGTGGACCACCGACCCGACGGCAAGGCGAAAGACCAGCTGTGTAGTATGTACTGCCGAAGACAACCCCGACACCGCCCGACCCCGCACGCCTAGCGGGTAGGACATTCAAGTCGTAAGATGAGGTTGAGAGATGTAGCCTGAAAAGATATAAAGAATCGTTCCGATGGTCATGCGTACCATGAACTAGAGAACGCATTAAATAACTCGAATTAAGAATGGGAGAAGGACAAGCAGCATGGGAGGGAGGGTGGTGGAGTGGGAGGAGCAAGTGGAAGGCAAGGGACAAATGAACAAGAGTGCAACCTTTAAATTGAATGTGACGTTGATGAGAGAATAGTCTCACCTTTGACACTGTCCCCTTGAGGCTTCAAGAAATGCCCATTCATTTCCTCTTCACATTGTTCCGTGTCAAGTTAGCCATAGCCTGTTGCGCCCCTTGAGCCCTGCAGGCTGTTTTGCCGGAAAGAAAAGAAGACATTTAAAGACGGGGAGCATTTAAAGCCAACACCAATGATTCTAATGAGAAGTAAAAGGGCCGGAAGTCCATGAGCTGAATGTCTCCGCTGCGTTCTGAGTAGGAGGACAACCGTGTACAAGGCGATGTTACCCACACTTAACCGGCCTTGTCGGAATCAACGAGACCCAGTCTAAACCGGATCATTTGTAGCATTCGTATCATGGGGGGCAGCAGTAGCTCAGGAGGTAGAGCGGTTGTCTGGCAACTGCAAGGTTGCTGGTTCAATCCCCGGCTGCCACTAAGTGTCGAGGTGTCCCCGAGCAAGACACCCCTAACTGCTCCCGACGAGCTGCATGGTTGACACCGCCATCAGTGAGGCAATGTAACATTGGCAGATTGAATAAAAGCACTATGTAAATGCAATCCATTTACCAGGATGTTAACATTTCTGATGGGCGAGGACGTGCGCGACAGAAGCTCCATCCAGCCAGGTTGTTATGGCTGATGACAACAACTTTTCAATCAGTCCCGCACGGGGCTTGTGTGCAGTTTCAATTAAAAAAAATCCAGCCGTTGTTTACAAGGTCAGTTATCGCTACACCTGCGTGACAAACGCTCTCTCTGCTCTCAACACACTTGGTTGTAATGTAGTAATGTATCGTTGCTCTGCGGCGACCCCTCTCTCTTTAGACTCGTTCGTCTCTTCCTCTTGTTTAAATTGATTAAACAAGGTACTACCGGCAGGTCAAGATCATGGCGCCAATACCTACTGCAGCAAGCTCTCCCCTATGTTATGAATTTATTGTTCGCGCTGTGCAACCCTAGTTCAGCGTTACGATTTCAATGCCACCAATTATGAATTGGCAGCTAAATGGCGCAGTGGATGAGTACAGTGTAAGCCGTTACCTAATGACCATGTTTCTTTTACACAGCAAATCTATTTCTAAGGAACCGTTTCTCGATTGTCTTAGCTTTATGTGACTGGAAAGCTGCAAAACACAATTTGAAAAGAACTCGGCCAAACTAAGCTATGCTAAACTAGACTGCCCTTGTCAGCCATGCGACAATATATTGACGTTATTATTCAAACCAAGTCATTCAGAGAGGCCGTGACAAAGCATGTGTAAATCAGTGTTTATTGGTTCTCATGAAATGCTTATGGCCACGCTGATTTCTGCTGCTTGATCAAGTGAGAGTGCTTTGGGAATCGTGACCTCTTGCAATTTTTCAAGTTGAAATAATAAGTGCACAACTTTAAAGCCCCCTCTGTCCTCGCACACCAAACCACGATATCAACTTAGTAGCCGAGTAGTCAGACTAGTCGTATATCGAGTAATAACTATTACCCAAGGAGATAACCACTACCCGAGGAGAAGTGTTTAGTAGGTGACCAAGCACTCTACTTGGCCATCACCTCACAATTATAACCGCCTTGATGTAGACGCCGTTACAGAAAACAAACACACTACAGTTTTGAAGGTTGTGTCTCCCTGTCTAATATTCTCTATAATATATGCTCAGCGGTGGACAGTCAGGAAACTTCACACATTTTCACACATTTAACGGTTCCAGGAGTGGGAGCCAGGAAGAGCAGAGAGCCATTCACAATCACTTACTGTGTTCTCCACAATGTAATGATTAGGGCGCTCTTCCCTAGGGACTCAGTGTTTTTTTTTTCTACTTGGCACCAATAGCCTTTGCCATGTTGAATATGAAGTGATTTTGGGGTTTAAATACAGAAGGACAAACTGCTTATAGTCATAAGTGCTAAAGGCTGATTTGGCACGAATGAAATGCATCACAGTGAACCTTTTTAACCAAGTGTACATGGTTTTATATTGTATTATTCAGCATGGCCAGGAAGCACCCTAATAACTATATGAATAGCTCCATTTTAAAATGCAAATATAATCCATTTACAACCGGATCAGCTTTTAAGGTAGATTGAATGCATTTAAAGTGATGAAACCTGCAGCAATCCAAAAAAACATATCCCAAGCATGGTGTAGCAGACGACCTACAGGGCTGGGCTCCTCTGACAACCAAGACACAGGTTGTTTTTGAGTGAACTAGGTTAATTGTAAATATTTAGCGGGCAGAGCACACAGAGCGCAACGATCGTGAGTGTGTGTGGCGATGGCTGGTTTAACCTGTGTGCCTTGATTGCCCACAGGTGTGCAGCCTCACCCAGCCGCACTCTAATCAGCCTGACCCGGGCCAGGTGATGCTACTTAAACCAGCCACCAACCACACGCACGCGGCTATTTAGTTTATTCGACAGTTTAGTGTTTTTTCTGTACACACAATTTGATTTATGAAATTGCAGAGTGCCATGCTGTAGTGGCTGACATTGAAAATGTTAAACTTGATCATAAATAGTCAGTGATTTAAGACAGAGCATCCGTGATTCACATTGCCAGTGATACTGATTCAATGGTAGATGATGAATATTTCATTACCTTACCTTAAAAAAGGTGAGTCTGCACAAACCAGCCACCAACCGCACACACTCCACACACCCCCAACGCCAAATTGACACCCACAACACCCACAACATTCGACTATTTTCTTATAAGGGCCAGATTATTTCAATTAAAAGTGAAGGGGGCCCAGAAGAGACCCTGCCAAACGCCACCTAAGTGGCTTTGCTGGGCTCCTTAACAAACCAATGTATTATTTATTAGTATGGTGAGATGGTACAAAACAGAGCAGGTGTTACCTGCTGACATGTGATGCTCTCCCTGAGTGTGGTGTGGTGATGGCCAGCTTATTACATTTACATTTACATTTAGAGCATTTGGCATTTATCCTGTGTGTCTTGATTACTCGATGCACCACAGGTCTGCAGCGCACAATCAGCCTGACTCAGGCCAGGTGAGGCTGCTAAAACCAGCCGTCAACCACACACACACTCCACAATGGCATCCGACGAGGGCTATTAAAACTGTTATTAAATGTATTGTCGTTTTGTCTTATGCTGCTGACCTGCTGAAACTGCTGTTAAGTTCACTGAGCGAGTTTGGTCGCTTAAAAAGCTGTTCTCAAATGTGACTCCTTTGATACAATCTGCAGCTAAATCAGATGTTTCCGCTGCTTCCAGATAACAGACAGGCATGCTTTGTCGCCTATTCCCCCTCTCAGCCCGGCTCTCTGAATAAAAGGCAGCTGTCCATGGTGCTGAAATCTCTATTTTGTGTGTGAATCACTATATACATTCTGCCTGAGACACACACACACACACACACACACACACACAGACACACAGACACACAGACACACACATAACTGACTGTGAGGGAGTCATCCTGAATGTAAAGTGTGTGTGTGTGTGTGTGTGTGTGTGTGTGTGTGTGGTGGCTGATTTAAGCAGCTACCAACCAAACACACACCACAACCATGTATTCAGTTGGACCATTAAAGAGCATATGTTCTTTTAAAATGTCGGCGAGGCATGGGGCTGATGGGGGGCTCCATCATCAACAGCATATCAGTACATGATGATATTTTGATAACCGTCCCACTGAGAGTATATCCTCCTCGGTCGTAGCACTGTATGCAGTTTGGTAATTGCTGAAACCAGCCCCCACCCCCACCTCCACCTCTTTATTTCTTTCTTTCCTTTTGTGGTGCATTAATTACACCGCCCAAAATGATTTAAGAGGGAGTAAAAGGTCAGGCAATTAAGATATGTTTAGTGTAACATTTGAACTAGCTTGCATAACACCCGTAAGCAACCCTAGCTCTATTCAAGTGTAAAAGCCTGTATTGTATTCGCTACGCTCAATTTGCATATGAATATATTATGTCATGTTAAGTAATGAACATACACTGCTCTTCCTTTGCTTATGCACACACACCCATGCATGCATGCACATACGCCCGCACGCACACACACACTACACTATGTCAGGTGATCATGCAGTTTATGACCGAGTAAACAGGATTCCTCCTTTGGGGGTGTTCTCTGTCAGTGTTTGATGCGCTAAAGTGATTGGACGCCACAATGCTGCCCTGTCCAGGTTTTCTTTAGCATTTTTAAACATTCTTTTGCGGGTACATTGTCTTTGTGGGAACAATGGATGTGTTAGTTCAAAGTTCAGACATGGTGCGCTGCACTTTGGCTTGGCAGGGCTACTTTGGCTTGGCAGGGCCGTGGTTGTTTTGTGCATTGATGGATGGCGCTCATCTGTATTCAGTGTCTTGGACTGCTTTGACGCCGCCCTTGGCCCTCTTCTTTTCCAGTAAAATGCCAACATTGGACAATGTTAATTGATGATACAGGCAGTGTAGGAAAACACTGTTTCTCTCTCTCTGTAGCACTGTCAATCATTTTCTTTTGTGAAGCGTCTCCATGTCCCCGGTTCATCTCTTGGAAGCACTTCTGCGCTCACGGTATTCAAGGGATATTCTGTATCCATGATGAGAAATATGTGACCGATGTTGAAGTACTGAGAGACAGCGAACTTGAACCTTCTCTGAACACACTTCAAAGCATTCTTTCATGAAAGAGGCAGGAAACTATGAATATAAGTAATTAAGTATTATCAAGTTGCTTTGCTATACAAACAACCTGTTCTGTTAAGTTTGGGGCATCCCAAGAAAGCAGTTTATTCCAACTTTGTGTGAACACAGTTTCAACCATTTCTCATATTGAGTGAACACCACCCTACAGGAAGGGTGCAACTAGCTGGGATACCCTGGTGAGAATTCCAAACCCTAACCCTAACCCTAACCCTAACCCAAGCGTTGAATTTCCCTAGAGCCTTACCTTAACCTTAACCACACTTAACCGATGCCTATGATCTTAACCATCCGTAACTCAATACATTAACTTTAACCACCCGGCATAAGCCAACTCCTGTAACATGTCAGTGTAAATGAACCGCAGAGAACAGCGCATCTTTCAGCCTCTATAGTACTGCTAGCATGCAACTGCTAAGAGTAGGGCATTTGTACCTTAGCACGTGCTCTTGCATAGCCACTCCACACTTGACTGACTGAACCCATTATCTTTGTGGGAATGGGGAAACAAACACCCTGTCTTGTTTGTATTTCTTTAAACCAGTCACAATTGTCTTGGGCGGGCGCTAAGCCCAGGATGTTTTGGTGGACTTGTTTTGGTGGAGCATTTGCACGTGGGGAGGCATAACGTGGTCACGTAGTGGCGGCGACTTTGAAAACGAGCAGATACAGAATTCTGACTGAAATAGTTGGCCAATGGCGGGCTTATCTCCACAGGCTACAGCCTTTCAGCCAGTCTGCTTTGTAAGCAATTGTTCCACACATTCACATTCCTTACTCTGTACTGATTCAACATCTTTAACTTAAGTAAATGTGAAAAAGTACAGGCTATGTACTCAAAGTAGAAAAGTAAAAGATAGCCTATTTCTACCGGCTGTTTCTCTGTGCAAAGCTAACTGAACCCCTTGCGTCATATTAATCAAATAAAATCAAATCAAAAACAATATACCGAAAATAATTAACATTCATTTCGCTCTAATGTAGTCATTGTAAGTCGCTTTGGATAAAAGCGTCTGCTTTTGTCCAAAGCGACTTATAAAAAAGTAACACATTTGTCGAAAGAGGGCGACAACAATATATCGCTGAAGGTAGACTGCAATTAGAACAGAACAGATGCCCTAAATGTAAATGTAAACGTAATGTGCAAATCAGAACTCGAAACATTATGATCAACACGAGAGCACACTTAATGAAGCCTTTCTCCTTTTGTTAGAAACTCCTTCATCTCTAGAGGACGGAAATCTTTTGTTCAGCCTCAGCAGAAGCTGGTTCTCAAAGTTCTTTGAATCAAGACGTGCCGTTCTGGGTCTAACAATCAGTGGCAAAAAGCCTCTCACAGGCAGCTGAGGCAGGTAGCGGCGTGTTAACTTGTGCTTCAGTGACAAATTGGACACTGCTGTTAAGATTTCAGGACATCCACGATAGGGCAGGCCAGGTAGCAACTTGTTGTTACGTCTGTCGTGCATGATGTGCACTGATGGATACACCAAGGAATCGTCTTTTCTGTGTTGTTGTCCCGTCCGTTTAGGTCGGAATCGGTCTTGATGTCGGGAAGGCCGTGTGCAATGATGCAAAATAAAAATAATTGATCATTCAATTTAAATCAAATGCATTAAAGCTAAAGTAACAAGCCTGAAGATGTAATAGAAAGTACATATATACTCAATACTTAAGTAAAGTACAGATACAGTATTTGTACTTTGTTACTCCCCACCTAAGTGGAATAGCCATTTGTCAAACAGTTGTTGGTCTGGAGATTAGATTTGATTTGATTTCGGGTTGCAAAACATGAAACATCCCAGAGGTTAGAGCTAACCTCTCTAAACACTTCTATATGAGGTCTTATGTTGGCAATTGTTTTCTTTTATTATAGTTTCATTATTGTCATTTCATATTATTGCTAACGCTACACCACTCTGAACAATCTGAAAACAGTTCATACAAACCTAAGCTCTGAAACAAGATGGGCATTTACTTTTTGTCTCTGACCTATTCAAATGGCATTTCGTTTGACTGATTGGAAGGTCAGGTACTTTGCATTTTGCTAGGATACTAATTGTGTTCCACTGGTCAGTCAGTGATGTGGCGTCACCCTTTAAGTTCACCAGGAAACACTTTTGTTGTTGAGTTTGCTACCAAGGCTACAGTTTCCCCACTCTCACTCTTTAGCTTGAAGCGTGCTCATTGTATCACCCTGAACCGATTCTCCTCTTTCATGTGGGTTAAACCACCAAGCATCCACTTGCTACGATGGGCTTGGAGGGATTAGGATTAAGCTCAACAGAGATGCTTGGCCTCTAGTCCTAGCATGCGCAAGCATTTTTGACAGGCTCAATTTAAAACCATGCAATGGAACATGTTTTCACACTGTTCCATTTAAATGAACAAAAAGGGCAGAAATGCAGTCTTCCATCTGCACAATAAAGATCTGCAGGCCATCACCGTTTATGAATCATTTATGAGGGCTACAACAATGCTGCCAGGTATTGTTGATTGGAAGTTGATTTTGAACTTGTATCACATGTTCTATCCCTGCTGTGTTAGGGGAACGTTCAGATGTCACAAGCTTCTTGCTTAGTTCTGTGGATGTCTCTCCTGGATCTGGTCTCATTTGGTCCTGATGTCTGAATCCACAACTACTGCATTATATTATCCAGTTTATCCATGCTGTTGGTTCATTCATCCATTCATTCATTACATCATCTGTTCATGAATTCATTACATCATTTGTTCATTAATTCATTACATCATTTGTTCATTAATTCATTACATCATTTGTTCATTAATTCATTCTGCGAACGGCTGTGTTTGCAAGTATTATTGCATTTGAAATGAATGTGGCCGATGTCCTTTTCCTGGTTTGTTTGTTTGTTTGTTTGTTTGTTTCTATGTCACAGCTGTCTGCCTTTGTGAAAATAATTGTCTTGAGCTAGTCCATTTTATTACATCATTATTTGATTGTAACTGTTTTGTTTTGTGGACTACCAAGACCTCCTTCGCTATGCTTCTCTTCTCCTATGCTGATAGAAAGAAGTGAATGTGCATCTCTGTCCTGTCAGTGTTTATTTGCTAATTTGTGTGTGTGTGTGTGTTTAAATCAAAACCATGCGGTTGACATCCTCCTGAATAGACAGCAGCTCTAAACACATCACAGCATTGTGTAGGCATCACCGCTCTTCACAGACACCGGTCGTCCCTGTGCCCCAGCTCTTATCCAAGACAACGTTGGTGTTGTTAAGGTCCTCTGTTGTCATCAGAGGACCAATGATCCCCTGCTGATCACACTTTGTTCTTTTCAAGCTTTCAGTCAGGGGTTAATCAGTGATCTAGTCTGAACTCTCGATTCCACCCCAACTCAAGAACTCGCAAACATTTTACTTCAGGCGAATAGATGAAACTGTCCTTTGTTCTAACAACTGTGCTTTTTGTGTGATTGGTTGACAGAGACATGTGACGGCCCGCTGGTGTCCAATCTGCCGCCATCGTCCTTCATAAGCTCCTCCCAGTTGTCCAGCAGCCATGGCCCGGAGTTTGCTAAGGTCAACAAGAGAGAAGGTGAGCAAAGCGGTATGATGTTCTTCCCAGAGCAGATCCTCAACGACGGCTCCTCCACTGCACTGCATGCATCACTATCCTGCAGAGTCTGACTTTCACTAAACATCACCGCATCAATTCCACTCAACTCATTATATAACAAACACAAATTGACTACAAAATGCCTTGACGGATGCCTGCGATGCCGCGCATAATTGTGTATGCAACACATTTCGGTTTTCAACTGCAGCGGCTGCGTTAGGATGTAAGGTGTAATGTGTAGATAAGCCTTGGCAGAGAGAGAGAGAAAGAGAGATAGAGAGAGTGAGAGAGAGGGAGGCAGGTGAAAGCAATCAGCCACACTGCCACCATAGGCTTCCCGGTCCCGGTTACCGAGCAGCGGTGGCGACGGTGATGGTGGTGGCGGTGGTGGCGGTGGTGGTTCTGTTGCTGGTGCTGCAGTGTGGCAGCGCTGTTCACACGGGCGCAGCGGAGGCAGAGAGTCTACATTTCACCATGGAAACGCAGGGCATCAACTTCAAAGAGGATCAAGAGAGAATCTCAGCAGGGCTCAGGTAGTTACACAGACACCTTCCAGGTTGGCTAGGGAGGGGGTCGGGGAAGACAGAGACATGCTTTGGGTGGGGAGGTGG
>OMKP01047622.1:0-11395 GCA_900302375.1 Bathygadus melanobranchus | reverse complement strand
AACATGCCGGAAAACACCAGCATGATATACTGTGGTGTAAATGTACTTTACTAAGTACGTTTACTCAAGTACTGCAACTAAGTACACATTTGAGGTACTTGTACTTTACTTGAGTATTTATATTTTCTGCTACTTTATACTTCTACATCTCAGGCTTTAAATATTGTACTTTTTAGTCCACTACATTATTCTGACAGCTTTAGTTACTTTGCAGATTAAAATGTGTATATAACTATATATAAAATATAATTAATAAATAAATAATATTTTATATCAATAAGGTTGTATTGGTCCCCAGGGCAAAATTCACAAGTTACCTAGCAGAATGTAAAGTATCTATAGCTATAATACAATAATATTATATATATTATTCTGAAAAGGGCCGTTCTGCATGATGACTACTTTTACTTGTGGTACTTTTTTTTTGATGCTAATACCTTTGTACTTTTACTAAAGTAAGGACTTTTACTTGTAACAGAGTATTTCTACAGTGTGGTATTACCACTTTTACTGAAGTAAAACATCTCTCTTCCACCCCTGACTATGTATCACAAATGTATTTTCTATTAGTTTTGGCCTTACGGCCCATAGGTTGGTCAGCCTGTCTGGTGTCTTGTGGGAGTGCCAGATGGCCAGTCTGCCCCACAGTTCCAGGTCTCTTAGTGCTTTGGGGGAGTGGGGGACATGTGTCATATGGGCAGCATATTCAAGACCCCAAATTGTGGTTGGCCATTGTATTGAATAGGTAGGACGAGAGGATCTAGAAATATGAGTTGTATTGAATTGAATGTGGGTTTTTTTTTACACAAACATTTCACAAAGAGCATTGTTTGAATTTAAAATAATCAGTAAGATGTGGGTGCTCGTGTGTTTTGATGTTTTGACAAACAGCGGTATACAAACACATCTTCGCATATACACACACACACACACACACAGGACGTCTAACAGCAGCGGCTCCTATTGTACACCTCCCTAGCGCTCCTCCCGTCAGCACACTCACTTAGCGATTCCAGCGATACGCGAGTCGAGTCGGGGGAGAATCACTGCACACCGCACCGCACGCGACCGGAGGATACGGTACAGCTCCACCGTGGAAACCATGGCAACGCGCTGCGCGCCGGTTCCCCCGGCCCTGCCAGTGTTGACAAATACCTGCGCACGCTCCTCTCCCATTCACCACCTGCGCGGACGGCTTCCAAATCACCGCAGTACGAAACACGCCAGGGACAGGCGTGTTTGATGGGCTGCTATTTTCCCCGCAATGTCTTCAAAATAAACACGCCGGCCCTGAGCGGGGCCCGACTTCGCCCGCTGTCTCTGCTATTTGGCGATAACCCGTTTTAGGAGACAAGGCGTCATCTGATTGTTCTGTCTGGAATGTAAATGTAAAAGGAGGGTTTTTTTTGTGGGCCTACGCTGTGCCTGTTCTGTCTCTTTTGTCTGTCTCTCTATTTTTCCCCCCAGTGTGTTTTTTTTTTTCGTCTGTCCAATTGCCATGAAGTGCCATATCCTGCAAATCCCTTTTAGCTCTTTGTATTTCAACTATCCAACACATCCACCTAGACTGACGGTGTGTACATGTTTATTTACATCACATTGCTTTCTCTTCGGAGGATTTAGCATATGTTCTCAACCCAAAAAGATGAAATCCTTCACACCATAGCCTATATGTGTGTCGGAACAGCTCCTGTTGATAGCTCATAGCATACGAGCTGTGCCAAACCACCTTCTGTAGGCATATTGCACTGACTCGAGGGGTGAAGTAAGTATACGGCACCATTATAGTACTCATGAGTACTCATAAGTACTCACAAAGTAGACCAAGCACCGGGGTAAGAAGAAGGCCGCTCCACCTCAGAACATCAGCATTATTATTATGAATGACGATGATTATGAACCATGAATATTACATTGAGATGGTTTATCTTGAGTTTTATTGGGATTCACTTAATCTTTCTCTTCTCCTAAGATCGTGAAAGAAACTTCACACACATGCATGTAAAATATTGCATGCTGAATTCAAATATGATATCATTAAAGATATATTCCGTAGTGACTATGCATTGAAATGAATGAATAGCCGGTATAACCGTATACAACTACACATGTGTCTGAGCGATGAGGCTATTAGATGCAAGGCCTATACTAACTATTTACTATGTACATTGAAATACAAAGGAAAACATATCACTAGATTGTACTTGACATTGCATCCTCTACCTTGTGTCCAGCCTTGTATTTTCAAGGCCTTTCTGTCTGTTTTCCCAAATTGCCTTTGTACTGATTTTCATCATTATCTCATCATTATCATTGTTATGTGTTGTTACTTTCTTAGCTACGTTTCCCTCTGCTGTCTGTTGTTGTCACACCTGTAAACAAACCGTTAATTTTGTACACCTCCATTCTGAAAGACAGGGACGATAATGGAGAATATGTTGGCTTCACTTCTTTTTACCTCTTTTGAGGACGTTCAAAGAAGTTGCTTTTGTGCAGAATTTTAACGATAGTGATTTCCATTATATTCTATAGACCAAAAGTGCAAAAAACGTTTTTCTCTGAGCCACTGCCTCATTTTTTCGAAAATTGTCTTGGGGGATTTTAACATTCATGTCTGCTCTCCCACTCGTTTGTAACTGAGTTTGCCGACAATGTACCAAATCTTTTAATACACGTGCCTACACATGATAAGGGCCACATACTTGATTTGATTCTATACCATTTAGTCAAGATGGAATTGAGATTCTACAAAGTATACACTGTTTTTTTGGTCTTTTTGACAGGCTGCTCTGATTTTTTTTAATTTTAACTGCCTCAAACCCACACATTTCAACAAAGAAGAGCAGGTCTTTATAACCTTACTCTTGGTAAAGGTCTAAGTAACATGTGTTTATGCGATCTGGAAACAAGCAATGTATAAGAATCAGAAGGCCGTTTTTTTCTTATGAAAACAGCAAACCACCATAGCTCAGCACTTTAAGGTGAAAGGCTCATCAGCCCTTTTCTTGTATATAAACATGGTTCCATCTGTTCTATTCCCTCATTCTTAACGTTTTAGAGGAAACTTAATGTGCCCAACCTGTTATGGAATATTCATGTAAGTTATTGGTATTACAGTGACTGAAAGTAACCTACGGTGGAAAAGCAAAAAATGTGTATGTATTATGTATCTTTTCCTTTTTCCAAAATAATATTTTCTACGAGTAACTACTGTTTATTCCCAACTGGTATTATGGTGTACCCCATGGTTCTATATTAAGCCCTCTTTCATTTTAAAACTAGGCCTACATCCTGCCACTTCATGGTCATGTTTGTCATATACACACAGATATAGCTTCCAATAATGTCTGGATCCTCCAATATCCCCCAACTTGATGAAACTAAAACAAGTTTGTTGTTTGCCAAGTAGACCAATGTTACAGAGAGCAACCTGGGTCCCCTGTCTACTAATGTCATGTTATTTGATAAACTTTTGTTATAAAAAAACACTGATCACTTTTAAAACGCTGGCGGGCCTAATTCCAATTTATTGCTGACCTCCTATGATCCCCTGGACAGGCTGATATCCACAGACTGGTCCCTCCTTAACTTGACAAAGTCTGGGCTGAAAGCGATGCGTGATCGTGCTTTTGCGGTCCGGGGCCCCTAGGCTTTAGAACATCCTGCCTGATGAGATAACACAAGCCAACTCAGAAGCATCTTTTCTATCACGTTCGTAAAACACTTTAATATAATTTCAAGTGATGTCTACTTTGTATCTGTATAGCGTATAATTATGCTATGGGAAAAGATGGATACATAAAATCTATAATACCACCCCTGAACCAGTTGAGCCCAAATGTATATATATGAGTGTGTGTGTGCGTGTGTGTGTGTACAATTATCGTAAATGTGCCAATATTGCTCATCCACAGAGGTAATTGATACAACTCAACATTGAAACCATTCAAAATAAACCTGATTCTGGCAGGTGGGGAAATGATGGGCATGTTCTCTCAGTATGCTCAAATCATATCTGCTCCCATGTTAAGTTGAGTTGAATTCAAGGGATATGTTAATATTGTCTCACATGACCCTAAATTACATTATCGGGATCTTTGAAAGGAACTGCTCCATATGCACAAAGAGGATGTTTTACAGCAAAGTGGTCTGGGGGAATGAATTATTTGACATGTGTGAGGATTGTTCCACATTAAAAGCGTGGATAAGTAACCATAGTTGGTATTCTAAACGGGCTTTTGGCGCTAAGCAATTTCTGCATGCATGATTCCATTCCCAAACGCGCCCTTATTTGAACCTTATTTGAACCTCCCGGCTATTATGATGGTAATACTACAGTTCTTGTTGTTTGTCTTCCCATCTGTGAGGTTTACAGATGAGCTGCCAGTCTGCACTATCCATTACATTCATAATGTAGTGTCACACTACATATTTTAAACTGCACCACGTTGGCAAAGACATTGATAATCAGCCGGCGCATTCACACCTGAAATGATGCATCATGCAAAGGGATTCTTAGTATTTCTTAGTAAATGTAGTAAAAGGATGAAACCAAATCAACCACACAAGATCACATCAGCTCTGGTGGTAATATTACTTTAAACCCTCAGTTGATACAAAAATCTATACAATGCAAATCATTTCTACGGCATCTGAATACAAAGTTGTGTTAGGATTTATTTTTGAGGTGTACCTAAAGCCATCCCTTTATCCGACTCATCCTCCAAAACACTCGCATGTGTCCAAGTGCCGCACTGAGATGATGATGATGATGATGATGGCTGCTGTTCTGGGTGCAGCATCACACACTGCAGGGAGCCATCCAACCCCACCTCACAGTTCATGCGGGTGTGACAAATTAGACAGACAGAGGGGAGTGTACATTGACTGTGGCCACAGCATGGAAACCAACAGCTTGAAACCGTAAACTGATAAAATAAAATTTGTGATTTGAGTGGATGGGAATAAATGTGTCTCGAATTCAGAGAGAGACAAACGGGGGAGAGAGATAGAGAGAGGGGGGAAGAGAGAGAGAGAGAGAGAGAGGGAGTGGGCATGACAGTTTTTGTTGTTTGCTAGTACGGCCACTTGACGGTTTACAGAGGAGCGCACACATCCCGCCACTAATGGGAATGAATAAAATGATTTATTTATTACACGCTTCCAGGATATTTGATATGCTTGGCTACGTTTAGCCCATAGCCTCATCATAATGAAACAGCGAGAGCGTTTCAGAAGAGTTTCAGAAGAAGAAGAAGCAGTGTCTCTGCGGAGCAGGGAAGACTCTTTGAGTGCCCGGGGGGCTCGGAGAACCGATGCTGCCTCCCCACCACCACCACCCCCCCACTCATTTTTCTTCCTGTCAATACACTTCTCGATGGTAAAGATCACTATAAAAATGGACGACGTGTCACTTACAAATTGAAGTGCTGCGGAATGAATGACAAACAAACCATTTTTATTTGCGGTTCTAAAAAGTGAACTTATTTTGAACTTTGAACAAAATATGAATGACTGAACGGAGGGTTTTTGGGGGGAATTACAAAGGACTCAACCCAGTTGAGTTTTTCTGGTTTGTTTTTATCAACACTATTTCTTAATTCATATTTGTCATCTTTTAAGGAAGATTCAATTACAGAGATCATTCTATTGAAGATTAGCCTTTATAATGAATTTTATACTTTGTTAATAACTAATAATTTCCTCGTCTACTTGCCATTTTTCCAGTAAAAACCTTTGAAATATGCATTTTATTTTAGATACATTTATATTTGATATACATATTTATAATTGGTTCACAGGATGGCTACATTTGGTTTCCTGACCTTACGTTCATTCGACTCTGAGAACCTAACCAACGCATACCAGCTTATTCCAACATCTTAATTAAAACAAAGTTCTCTTTTAAACATACCACAGAAGAGAGACTGCTGAAAGAGTAACTCATTTATTTTAACTGCCGGCTCAGGTCAGTGTTTGATTCTCTTTGATTGATTCTCTTTGACATTTTCAATTGGTTTTAATGACTGAAACACACTTTTCATCAAAATTGTCAAGTATATGGTAGCAAATTTTTTATATTATTATTATTAACACACGTTTATTATTTGATCACATTTCTCCGTAAAAAATGTCAACATCATAAAAGTGAACCGTTTACCTATTTTTTGTTGGTCGAATGTTTGACATGTCGCTGTCTAAGACACGTATAGACATTGAGGATCAAACCCAGAACCTTTCAGCTGCCATTCAAACACACTATTACTATTGGGAAGTAATTGTTGACCAGCATACTGGTGCAGCCTTTAATATTGGCAAATATTATCCATCAATCTAACCTCATCAATCTAATCAAAGCCTATTGGAAGTACATTCTTATAGGAAAACTGATGATGCCATGGGGAAAGCACCAGAGTTTGTACCAAATCCAAACTCTTAAAAATCCACATCCCGCTGCCTTGAGAAGGGAAGTAATCACTGCTGTTGTTGTGATTGCAGTGTTTGAGATTCCTCTGTTCATTAGGGTGAAAAAACAGAATATACATCAACTTGACACAAACAGAAGTCTTGCAGTCTGGCATAATTAATCACACTCTGACATAGGCTAAATCTAATGAGCAATCCAAATTGTAAACAGTTTATCATAAAATGCTTTGCATATGCACACTGTTAGGAATTCTCCATGATTATATTGGTCAAAAGTCTTTTCCAGATGAAGTGTGGAGAATACAGGATATTTAACATGCAAACCACTTGGAATGTTCCATTACAATGTATTATTTGATTCTAAATTGTGTTGAATTAGGCTTGGATATGTATTTCATAGGATTTGTCTCAATTCTTATGTGAACTTTCGCAGAAATCATTATGACTTCCCCGTTTCTAAGATTGTAATGTAATGTAATGTAATGTAATGAAGAAAGGATTTTCCTCTTACCTTTTCATACATGCAATGATAGGCAGTGCAGAATACACAAGAGGTTGGCTATATTCTGCATATATTATTACATTATTATAGTCTATATATATAAAGTTTAAACAACGCATAAATTACATGGTGCATAATTGTCTTGTGAATAATACAATATATTGCTGAGCCTGAGTTGAATTGCCGTGTGTCATGCGGGGTTTTTGTGTGGAGATTACTTTTGAAAGAGCTGTTCTGTTGTGTTTGAGAGTCCCCACTGTGTACAGCAGTAATCAGACGTGGTGCTTTACTTTAATGTGACACCCTCACCTGCCCGCCTCAATGTAACGATCGCCTGCTTCCTGAAATAAATGAGAAATGTAGTGATACTTTTGACAGTGTTCGGGGGAATTGCGTGACAGCGATTGCTCCTGGGGTTTGGTCACGGGTCACGTTAAAGCCCTGCCTTTTGCTTTTGACTAAAGATGTGTCCACGTCTCAAGCCAAAAGTATATTTGACTTAACGCCAGAGAGACTCCTGTTTGCTTACGAATGACAATCAAACGCCGCTCGGGAAATGTCATTAAACGATCTGAAGTGTGCGATTACACATCCGTCTCGATAATGTGCACTAATAAACTGTCTTTTGTGAAGCGCGACGCTAAGTGACACGCGGACGTCCCCCCAGCAGATGTCCACTTCACCGCTAATTCATCTTAATTCACGTGTGACAGCCGATACCCAGCGTAGGTTGTGTAACTGTGTGTGTAACTCGTGTGAAATGTGACGGCGGCGACTAAACCAAAGCTACCTGAAAGACGCAGCTAGCCCTGCATCTGCTAGCCCTTGGCTGTGACGCCGCGTGGACGTGGAAGGGGGAAGAAAGTGTGAGGTGAGACCATTGGTCTTGTGTCTCTTCCTAAGACGGTAATCTACTGTAAATCAATGGCCCGCCCCACACTATCGGCATGGCTCGGAGCTGACCCAGCTTAATCACCCGGCACCGGCGCTCTTTAAATCACGCGAATGGCCTCAAATAAATAATGACCAGTTAAAGTGTCCACTGTCCACCGGTGGCTCCGTCAGAATTGGCACGCGCAAATGAATTGCAAATTTATGGAAATGCAACAAGCGCAGGCATCCAGCGTCTTGCATTACGGCTGACAAATTGAAAGCTGGGGAACACCCAAGAACTGTCCGCTGTGCTGCCAAGTAAAGACAGTTAATCTGTACGCAGTCCTGGGCAGCTTCATTTCAACTGATATGTGGGGCACTTTTTGGCCCTCCCCCCCACCTTCCCTCTCTCTCTCTCTTTCTCTATTCCGTGAACACACACCCCTTCTTTATGTAATTTGGTGGGGCGCGCAGATGACAGCCATTTTGAAAGAAGTGTTGACAGTAGCCATTGCTCAGTGGGCTAATCACTTCACAGCGCTGTGTAATGAATATTAATGCAGCTAATGGCGTGCCTCAGTTGGACCCGATGTAAACATCGCAACATCTGTGGCTACGCGCGCCTTTACACCGCTAGCAACCCCAGTTAGCGGCTGAAGGAGATCCGGTGATTCCTGGTGAATCCCAGTGCACGTATACGTCGTGCCACTCAAAGTGGGCTCCGAGTCGTCAGTCTGTTATACTGGACCTTCAGGAAACCTTGGAAAAAATGATGCTGTATCAAGGTGTGCATTAAGCATCAGACATTTGACTGTTCCATCACATACATTGCAATTCCAACTCATTTCAGTCTGTCGATTTCCTTCATAAACTACAAAAAACAGCGAGGGGGGGGTGAGGGATTCACGATTCACACCACGCCCTGAATCGTCCGCCCCAGATTATTAACTGACGTTGAGATATACATTAACATACTTCATCATCAAATATGTATGACTTATGCCCTTGATCCCACGGTTGGGAAGCATGGTGCTATAGGTTAGCTATAAGCTAAACCTGGCACCTTCTCTGTCTGTGTTTGTGTGCATTAAACACACCCAACCCACTTGTATTGAGCTGTGCACATTGGTTGTCAATGTGACGAGATGTGTTGGTGCAATGTATCCTGAAGATAAGGGTTTTTCACCTGCACAGTACATTCAGAAATCTCTATTGATTTTTCGCAGCCACTCCCTGTCAGGGAGAGCATAATTGCCCAGCTGGGCAAGAGGCCATACTGTAGATAAAGATCACGTACACAAATGATATGAAGTCATTATTTGTAAACTGAAAGTTTGTTTTTGAATTGAATTCAACCCTGTTTGTATTAGATTTGAGTAGACAATTTTAAATTAGAATTACATCGATCTTTAAATGAAATAAGATGAAAAAAAGGCTACAATTAAATGGTAATCTTAATGTAGTTTCCTAAAAAACATTGGCTTTGGTTTTACATAAAATTAAGTCTATGATTCCTTAAAACTACCAGGGAGTGTTATCTTATCAAACTCGATCACACATTCTCCAAAATTGTATTTTATATCATTATTTTATAGAATTCTAAATTAAAATGCCTGTTTGACATGATGTGTGCTTTTCTTACACTCATGAAAGTATTAATAAATACAACGGCAAAGACTAGGACGTAGATTGACATTTTAAAAAGTACAGCTAATTTTGGAAATGTACCATCCGTGCTGATTCACAACCTCCAGGCATTGTAAACCGTAGAATATCAGCATAAATGATGTCACGCAGCGAGCGTCCCCCCACCCCCGCGGACTTTTCCGGTAAAGTACAAAGAGTGATCGGTACCTGTAATGTGTTTGGTTCAGAATGGCCATAATAAGCATGGAGTGAATCATGACTGAATCAAGGACACTATATTTGCCTTTTCATCTTGTCTTTATCGTGTTACGTAACAATGATGCATATTCTAGATGAAATTGTGAAAGTGGTTTAATTTGGAGCAGGGGACTAGTAAGTGGTTAAGGTGCTTGACTCCCAGTCAAAATGTTATGGGTTCAAACCCCAACATCTGCGATACACGAATTATCATAGATAAAAGTGCCTTGCTAAATGCACAAAAGATGCAATATTAGAAATGTAAATATTAAAATAATTATTATCAGTTAGACAAATCTGTGAAGGTTTCCATTCCAAGAATAGAAACTATAAAAGGTTTAGCTACTGGGTCTTGTTGTTAGCTCCTGCATGCTCTCTTAGCAGCCCGTGACAGTGTATTAGCATCCCGTGCTAACAAAACAAGTGGACCCTTTCATCTGCCTAGTGGGTCGTTACCGACTCCTGGGAAATGCTTCTCCCTGGAACCTCATTTAAAACATTAATCCTCTTTTAATTAATTCTCCTTCAATCACCTCGCTTAGGAGAAATCAATATCGCAGGTTTCACTTAATTTTACAAATGTTCTTTTGTTTTATTCAACGTAAATGAGAGGCAACACCAACAAAAGAGTTGAAACGCTGAAAGTGAATTAACAAAGGAACGTTTTGAACTGATAGAGAGTGTGTTTTACTTGGAGACGTACAAGCTAATATCCTAACAATACATGACTAAGTGGACAAACCACGTCTCAATGCCGATGAATGTACTTGTCTGTTGAAGGCTTA
Organism: Bathygadus melanobranchus; assembly: GCA_900302375.1. Classification (NCBI taxonomy): domain Eukaryota; kingdom Metazoa; phylum Chordata; class Actinopteri; order Gadiformes; family Macrouridae; genus Bathygadus; species Bathygadus melanobranchus. Next base: position 925 of record OMKP01047622.1, on the reverse strand, counting down.
CATTTAAAACATAAAAATAAAATAAAAAATCTGTCAGGCATGAGCATAAAAACAACTTTAATAGAAAGGGAGCCTCTTTTTGTACGGGGGGAACCTATATCGCCATTTGATTGTTTGTTTGCGTTGTGTTGTTGATGGGGTGGGCTTTTGTTTTGTTCAAGCCAGGGTCCCCTGATCCACAGAGCTCTCTGTCTCCATCCGAACGCCTCTCTGTTTTTCCTGAAGCTCAAGAGGTCCCTCCCAAAGGTTTCAATTAGAAAACGTTAGGAGAGCCGGGCTGGGTCGTCTTTAATAGTGCGGGGGGGTGGTGAGGGGGGGAGGGTGTGGAGTGATCTCCAGAGTGCCGTGGAAGGGAAGTGTTGTTCTGTCTCTAACTCGGGTTAATTGGGTTCCTTTCAGGGTCGGCCTACAAGAGCACAGTGAAACAGAGAGAGAGTGAAACAGAGAGAGGATCCCTTTCTCTTTTTCTCCAAGCAGAAAATCTCGGCGAGGTGTGGCGATACATTTCTGTTTATTTATTTCATTATGTACTCACATTCAAAAGGACGTCGATTCCTTCCGCGCAACATGTGACAATGAGGGCAATCATTTGGGAGGAGTATTTACTTGGTAATACACGGCAAACGCGCATTACATAGACATTTAGGAAATAGATCCCACCCCTGTGACCTCGTTCTTTCCATTTCCATCAGTGTTATTCAAATCGGTATCGGTCATTAGTGCTCAACGTTGTCCGCAGAAGCTGCTATATGGTGAGTCATGTCCGAGGTGTGCGTAGGTGAACATCATCATCTACGTTTTTATCATCATCTCCACGCACAGCACCTTTCCACTCCACCACAAGCCTTTGAAACGTGTTGTAACTCAACCTGATCTCAAGTCCGTCCTCTGAGTCCGGTCTCAGCCATTTTTGCCAAACTATGCA
>OMKP01047610.1:19539-23012 GCA_900302375.1 Bathygadus melanobranchus | reverse complement strand
GCTACTGAGCAACGGTAATGCACCAGTGGAAAACACACACACACACACGTACAAAAATTGCACAAACGTGTGCACAAACACGCGCACACATGCGCTCTCACACACACACACACACACACACACACACACACATACACACACACACACACACACACACACACACACACACACACACACACACACACACAGACACACGCACGTACGCACAAACGTACACACACACACACACACACACCGGCTTATGCTAAGCCTTGTCGAACAAAACAATATATTTCTATCAGACCACATGAAGGGAGAGATGTCCATCAGTTCCCATGTTTATCAGGATTATGACCATGGACTACCTTTTAATCCATAGTATAACCTCCGACAGCCTAATGCTCATCTAACACTCAGCGCCCACCAATGTAAAGATGCAGCAACATGGGAGGACCGTTTGGTCATCAAGGTCAAAGTGCAACTGGCCACCGTGATGCCGCTGGACCCTTCCCACAGAGGGGCCCGCAAGGACCACAGGGACCTTTTGACCCCCTGCCGGCCTCTTGGCGGGTGGTCTTCACTCACACCAGTCCAGTGGGCCAATCAAATCAGCCGCCGCTGTACTTTCACATTGAAAATACGGTAAATACTTCCATTTGCATTCATTTGCGCTGTGCCTTAAAAACATGAACATTAACATATTGTTCTGTAACAGTTTGTTTTGCGGTTTTACTCCTGCATGGCCACTTGCTGCGCTGCCGTATTGGATTGCCCCTCGCTCTTCACTTGTCCTCTTTCAGCTCCACTGTGGCCACAGGGGTCATGGAGGTCAGAGCAAACAACCTCCATGGCAACCCCTTAGCAACCGCCATTAATCCAGCCACCATTCAAAGTAGGCATAAGTGTGTGTGTGTGTGTGCGTGCGTGTGTGTGCGTGCATGCGTGCACGCGGTGTACTGTATGGTGTACTGTATGGTGTACTGTATGGTGTACTGTATATGTGCTACTGGCTGTGGTGTTAATGTATGAATGGCATCAGTATGAACATTAGGTGCTGCAGATTTCCCCAGGATATAAGGGTCCGATACGTGGGCCCAGCGGTACGTTGGGGTTCGACTGAGTGCTGTTAAAATTGACCCCAGCTGAAAAGAACAGGATTACGCCATCCCAATATATGGAGGAATAAAGTCCCTGAGCCTTGTAGGCCATGAAGCCATGTTAATCACAAACCTTTATCCGGCAATCCTGCCTGCACTCTCCCACTCTTTCATTAAGAGACAGCCAGCGGATTAGCAAAGGCTAAAAACCACAAGACCCAGGGAGAAAATGAGAGATGAAGCCCCCGGGGTGATGCGAGTGGAGAGGGGAGGACGCCGGATCATTCTCTGCGTGTCATGGAGTCGGTGGTGAGGTAAGCGACACACAATGAAGCGTAAGCCTGGCAGCTCTGGGCCTGTGCACTGCAGCAGCAACAAAGCTCACGGGCCACAAGAGGACTCACTTAGAATTACATGGGAAAGGTCAACAGAGGGTTTAAAAAGAAGAAGAAGAAGAAGAAGAAGAAGAAGAAGATCCATTGACACTACCTGTCAATTTCACTACATATTTAAAGTTATGAAGTTGTTTATTTCAAATTATTCTGAGAATAAATAAAACATACAGGACAGAGAATGATATACGCAATGACAATGTGTGTTGAAATTGTTAGCAACTCAATTTGAATTACATTATAACCTGAGAACCTTTTTTGTCGAGAATAGTTTTGGTATTTCCTTGAGATGTTCACTCCTATGGAATGTCCACTAAATAATGTTGCTACAACATCTACATCAGTATATTTTAAGTGCAAAACATGAAGAAAAGAAACATAGATTATATACTATTAGTATATGTCAGGCCACATGGAGACAAGAGCAAGACACACACATATATATAAATACACCTAAGAAATCAGACAGACAAGCAGATGTACACACTCACACACACACTCACACTCACACACTCACACTCACAAACACTCACACACAAACCATCAAAACCCTTATAAATATTAGATCAGGACATAAATAGGGTATTTCTCTAACTGCTTGACGTTACCAAAGCTGAATCGCAAGTTCTCAATGCAAGTAATGCAAACTGGAAGATATTCATCGGCCCAATGTCTTTGAGGTCATAATAGCCAACATCTTCAATTGGAACCAAAATAGGACATTCATTATTTGGTAATTAAATTACAAAACAGCAGATGGAGTTCTCGTTGTAACACTTTAAAAACATTACGATCCCTGCTGTGACTGACCGCTGAGCACTAGCAGCTCTCTTGTCAACGACTGAAGTCAAAGTCTATTCCTTCCATCCTAGTGTCTGTAGATCATCTGTGAGGGGGTCATGTGTGCCGGGTGGTAGGAGTCAAACGGCACGTCCAGGTGCACCTCGTAGCCGGCCGTCTGGTAGAGGACCTGGCTGCGTGGCGCTGCCTGCTCCATGAGAGATGGGGAGTAGTGCTGGGAAGACGCGTAGTGGGGGGAGCTCTCCTGCTTGGCCACCAAGTTGCTGCCGATGCTGAGGGGCGGTGTCGGGGGGCCGTCGTACGGAGGGGTCCCCAGACCCACGCCCACACTGTAGTCGCTTGGGGACTGCTGCTCGCTCACGACTCCCTTCAGGGCCCGCAGGTGTAGCAGGTGAGCAGAGTCCAGGTTGCCATACGGGGGACTCGGCAGTCCCGAGGAGGAGTAGCCCAAGGAGCCCACCCCTACGGCCACACCGCCTAATGCAGGAGGCCCTCTGGGTCCCCCGTTCCTCTCCTCGTTCTGGTCACCCATGCCGGCCACCGGGCCCAGCTGCAGACAGCCGGACACCAGGTTGCTGGTGGGCTGGGAGAGGCCTTTGCAGAGCGTCTCCAGGAAGGCCCGGCTCTCCACCGACTGGCCGGCCTCCAGGGCCTCGGATAGGGCGCAGATGTAGTTGCGTGCCAGTCGCAGCGTCTCGATCTTGGACAGCTTCTGGGTCTTGGAGTGGCAGGGCATGATGCTGCGCAGGTTCTCCAGCGCGTCGTTCAGGCCATGCATGCGCGAGCGTTCGCGGGCGTTAGCCTTCACGCGACGCGCGCGGAAGCGCTCCTGTCGGCCCTTGGTCATCCTCTTCCTCTTGGGCCCTCGTCTCTTGGGGCCGTTGTTGTTGTTGTTGTCCTGACCGTCCTCCTCATCGTCTTCGTCGTCGTCGTCCTCCATGTCCTCGCTGCCTATCTGGCTGCCTCGCTGGTCCATGGCGGTGGACCCGTAGCCGTGGTGTGGCGTGGAAGGCGCCTCCCCATCTGGAGAGCTCATGTCCCCGTCCATCCACTGAAGAGGACTGACGTCCTCGTCTGGAGAGCTCTGTCTCTCGTATGGCTTGGCCATTGTAGCCCTCTGTGGACAAGAAGAGACCAATATATTGTTATTATTTATTTATATACGTATTTCCATTTTTTTCAAAAATGAATGCAAAAAAATTGA
>OMKP01047610.1:9539-14539 GCA_900302375.1 Bathygadus melanobranchus | reverse complement strand
CCGTGGCAGATTCATCTCCTGTAATACTTTCTTTAAACAGGCACGCTCACATGCACCCCTGTTCCGTCGGCAGACCCAAAAGTTATCCTGTTAGTCACCCTAGATGAGTGAAAGAGTAAACTCGACCCCCAGCCCAGCTGGAGACACACACACACACCACACACACATATATAAATATATATACACACACACACACACACGGTTGTGCGCACGTGCATACACACACGCAAACACGCACACACGCATGCACACGCACATACACACGCATGCACACGCACATACACACGCATGCACAAGCACATACACACAGCAACTTAACCCCAGCTGGGATGGCACACACGCAGCTTTACAGACAGCTGATAGAAATAGGTTTAGCTAGTTGCTACTGTTTAGAGTAGGTCAAGCAGAATAGGATCAGTTAATGTCCTTTTGTTTCTCGGGTTTATAATGCAAAATACTGTGTTTTGCTTTTGTTTCGTAGCCTGATGAGACAGTAAGCGATTGTGAAGCACACACAGGCTCACAGCGCTGGTCGTTGCAGTTTTGCATTGTGCGCACCCTGGTCGTGTCAGCGCCATGTTGGGGCCCATTAGGCACAGTTTGATCATGTCCATTAGAAGCTGTTGTTTTCTCATGCTCTTCAACAACATCTCCACACATAAGCAGATGCCTCACACTGGTATGATTCCATGATGTTTAACTGGTTTAATCAATGTATTTCCCCAAAATGTGAACCTTAGATTTGACTACTTATCACCAATGCTTGGTTTAGGTATTTTATTCAAAGTAATAAGAGGTGTACTCTGCATGATTCAGAGGCCATGCCTTAGTTCTTTGGTGTGGCAGGGTAGGCCGAGCCAATGAACTTCTTTCCATCACCGTAGGAGGAGTTGTCCCACGTGTACGTCTGGATGATCAGCTCCTTTCCTCCCAGGCTCAGGGAACACCTTTGGACGGAGAACACAACACATCAACAACGATAATTCCCAGGGTTTATTTTTCATGGTCATTTAAGTGAGGATAAGCTAACCTCTTCCCGGGGCGGGTGATGTAGCAGAGGCTGTATACAGCAAAGTCAAACTCAGGGCTGCAGCCGATGAGGGCTGAGCCCACCTGCTTATAGTAGCCATCCCACAAGAACTGCATGCCCAGAATGTCAGGGTAGGTGGTCCACTACGAGTAGAGGGAGAGGGAGTGAAGGAGAGAGGGAAGGAGGAAAGAAAGAAAGAAAGAAAGAAAGACAGAATGAGAACCCGTGAATCAGACCTTTTCGTTAAAGGTATATTCAATATATTTTACAGTTGCTGTGGCTTCAGATGAGGAAGTTTGCATTATGACCGTCTTCATACTGAGGATAATGATGTTAATAATACATGAAGCTTACCGGTCCATTGAAGCTGTGACTGTAGTAGTTCAGCTCGCCCTTTTTCTCCAGAAGATAGAATTGAATCCAGTTGTGGAAACCAGAAACCTTTCCACCCTTGATCTCTCCTAAAGACAATAATGTTATATTGACACACAATACTAAATAATGAAAACACTCACATGCATGTTGTCTGTGTGGTGCCTGTTGGACCTGCAAAGATGTGCTCAAAGCCACTGGAATCCATCTTTTTGTTGTTTCGCGAGTAGAGACCGAACCACATCATCTTCAAGTCTTGGATGAACTCCTCCTCGGATGCGTATTGGCCTGCAGACACATACAGGCCCCATAACATTGACTGTTAGGACTATTTAACTTTCATTTCTGACCATTGGTGAACAGCACTCAATTCAGAATAAATCCATGAAAATACAGTTTCAACTGAGTTTCAACCCAGTACCCTTCGTGAACAGGAAGGCATAGAGCTCCCTGCCGAGCTCCGTGTTGGACATGGTCTCCCTGATGAAGGCCTCCTGCTCAGCCAGCTGCTGGGGACTGAAGTTCTCATCCAGGCCAGTCATTCTCTGGTAGTTGTCCAGGACAGACCGGAGGGCAGCAAACGTTGGCTTGGAGAACAGAGCCTCTTCATCCACATAGACGAACAAGCTGAAAATATCGAAGCAACAATTCAGAGTGAAATGAGGAGGATACATATGATATTTGGAAATGGAGACACTTTTATCCAATGTATCCAACTTCCAAGTAGGACTGAGAACAATCAAAGCATACAATCAGAGCATAAGAATCACAAAGACACCAAATAATCATAATAAATGGAAAGATCATATTTTCTATATCACACACGTCATAGGGATTCGTAAAACAGTACAAAGTACACAACGATGGCGGTGAAAGGCTGTTATCTCACGGGAGAGGGGAGAGGTCTTCCTGAGCGCTGGTCTGGGAGTCTGGCACCAGGGTCTGAGGCTCCAGGACCAGCTCTGAGGCAGAGGCCTTGTTGGAATCCAGGGCGTAGAGAACCTCTGAGATGGCTCTGATCTCACTGTCACTGATGGAAGGACCACTGCCACCTGCCACACACACACACATATACACACACACACACACACACATGCATAGCATGGGCACACACACACACACACACAAAACACAACAGTGACACCCGGTGGTTGGTGAACGGCTTGCTCCACGTGGTTACTGAATTGACAGTTGTCTAATTTTAGTACGTGAATTTTAAAAAATGGAAGCTTCCACTGAATTCTGACTAAACATATTTGGTTCTTGAAAATGGCCCCAGTTCCTATTACCAGCATGTAAAAACAAACGTAATAATTTTCACTGGGTTGACCTTTCCATTGAAACCGACCATTTTCCTCAAGAACAAATAGTAGATAAATATCAATATTAATAGTTAAGGATCAGTATAACTGTCTCTTATTGAGACAGTTATACTGTCTTGTCATGGATCATTTCAGCTCTTCCATGTTGTTTTGAATGCATCCCCTCTCACGCACCACGACTACACAGCACGGTGTGGGAAGAAAACCATCAGGTGTCTTTAAAACAAATAACTGCTTTGAGATTAACTACCATGTGGCACAGCAGTAGAGCACAAGTGTACTGTGGCCCTGGACCTGTCTTACCCCCACAGAGGCTGGCGTAGTCGCTGCAGCAGTTGCCATACTGGCTACACTTGGAATTACAGTGACACTTATTCTGGGAGTCGTACTTCTCGTCACATCTGCCCTTACAGGAGAGCGAGGAAACTGGGGTGGAGGGGGAGAAAACGAGAGAAAAACAAGATGATTTGTTTGTTGGATTCACGGTCCGGTGCGTAGCTTACCAGACTAATAGGTACCAGTGTCTTTGTTAAGTCTATGGGAAAAACAGCCTGCTGTCACCTTTGCAGAGTTCTGCATAGTCCGAGCAGCAGTCATTGTAACGCTTGCAGGAAGGATTACACTGGCAGGAGAAACTGCTGTCCGTTCCATAACCACAGCGACCACTGCATGAGTCCAGTGTGTCTGGATGTACCAGAGAGCCATGTTATTACAGAACATTACACATATTACAGAAGTGTTTACATAGTCACATATCAACTACAGCTACAGCTACAGCTCTGGAGCTCCATGTGAACCTGTTAACAGTGATAACAGTACAGTTTTTGTATTTGAAAGAGGATCATTCGGCCTACGAGATTAACAAATGTCTTACTGCTGTGCCCCTGGTGGAACAGGTTCACCAGGAGTCCGAGGAAAACGGTTATCTTCCACATGGCTCAGTTGCAAAACAATGTGAAGCAGGAAAATATGCAGCTGCTTTTATAGCAACCTCCAACTGACCAATCCAACGTTCACACAAATGGCAACCCATGTCAATAATGCAATCTGCATTTGGTCTATGAACTCATTTTCTGTAGTTTGTCATAGTTTCTCACCCGCATTGGCCCTACACTATGCACTACACAGTAGCAAATAGTATTAACAGGGACATATATAATCATGATCGCTTAAATTAATGTGTTTTTATGCTTATTATATTTAAAGGATATACATGTAAGAATAATGTGGGGATGTGTTACAAGGGGTTGCAGGTCATTCTCTGCAAAATAACATTTTAACATGATGTTCTTTTTCACACTTATTTCAGTTAAGTTCAGTTTTCTTTAAAACTAAGCCATGAATACCACTTAAGGATTTAATATATCTGTAGAGCCACTCTTCAATCAACCACTTCTCTCTTTATATATATATCTTCTGGGAAATCCAGATGTCATTTTTCACAGGGTTTATGCAAGGTAGCTCACCCAGAGTGACTTACCTGCCATTGTCAGTTCACACGCCACGAATGGACGCTTAGAATGTCATAACTTAACTATGAGTCCTGCTATTTTGTTGTTTTAATAAAATATTAGTATTAGAGTATATAGGCTACATTCCAATCTCATCCTAGTCCAAATCATATAGTTTGTGTTTTAACCAGTAGGCCTATCATAAACTAGTAACAATGTGGGCTATAAGTCACCATGTATGCGTCCATATTCCCAAATAAGCTGTTAATACACGTCTATGGGAGTAGGCTATTATGCACGTATAGACATCAACGTGGCCAAAAAACGATATGCTCCCATACTTTAGGGGGCGCTGAACAAATCGCGGTTTCCTATTTTGGGACTTCATCTGACGCTGTACCCAGCGTGGATTTCAATGTCAAGTGGACCTAACGTTTTACAACAAATGTACCGGTAGCCGTGGCGTCCCAGTGAATCCAATCATGTCCATGTCATTGTTATTTAGAGCCGTTACAGCAGAAATCTTAAAGGTGGGCATATGAAATGTGAAATTGAATGTTTAACCTACTATGAACCCAGAACAGCTACCCAAGACAAGTGATCACAACAGTTCTAGCTAGGTTGGGCTAGGTGCTAGTGGTCAGATTATGATTTCATATGCATTTTTACTGCTTAGTGGACAGCTGGTTTTTGCTTGATAATTTAGTTGTAGCCTCTTACAATCATTTATTTTGGCGTAGGTGGAGAAACATTATATAGTATATGCTATTGCATCCGTTTAAGGCAGGCATACTGTACATTGACTTAATGCCTGGTTGAATGAAT